>VZZY01025961.1:73199-96574 GCA_013400335.1 Eurystomus gularis | reverse complement strand
CCTTTCAGGAAATACGTTTTTCCTAATACCCAACCTAAACCTCCCCTGGTGCAATTTGAGGACGTTTCCTTCTATCACTTGTTACTTGGGAGAAGAGACCGACCCCAATTTCACTACAACCTCCTTTCAGGGAGTTGTAGAGAGCAAGAAGGTCTCCCCTGTACCTCTTTTATCTTTTCTGGGTCTCTTCTAGGACCTTTGCATCTGTGCCTTCCATTCACCAGCAGGAGACGGGTCGCTTTGGGAGAGAGAGAATTGAGCACAAACACAATCAGACAAAAGGCAGAGGAGCAACGAAGCTGGGGAAAGGTCTAGGGCACCCGTCTTGTGAGGAGCAGCTGAGGGACCTGGGGTTGTTGAGCCTGGAGAAACGGAGGCTTAGGGAAGACCTTGCCCTCTACAACTCCCTGAAAGGAGGTTGTAGCGAGGTGAGGTTGGTCTGTTCTCCCAGGGAACAAGCGATAGGACAAGAGGAAAAGGCCTCAAGTTGCACCAAGGGAGACTTAGCTTGGATATTAGGAAAAATGTCTTCACCGAAAGGGTTGTCAAGCCCTGGAATGGGCTGCCCAGGGCAGTGGTGGAGTCCCCATCCCTGGAGGGATTGAAAAGCCGTGTAGATGGGGTGCTGTGGGACATGGTTTAGTGGTGACCTGGCAGTGCTGGGTTAACGGTTGGACTCAATGATCTGAAAGGTCTCTTCCAACCAGAAAGATTGTATGATTCTCCAGGCTAAACAACCCCAGGTCCCTCAGGTTCTCCTCATAAGACTTGTGCCCCAGGTCCCAGCTGTGTCCCCTCTGCCTGGAGCCTGCCTCCCAGGAGCAGTGGGCTCTGCCCTACCTCATCCCTGGGGGTGGCAGAGGGCTGAGGAGATCCCCTCGCCCACCCCTTGTCCCACCTCCCATGGCAAGGGGAGCAGTGAGGTGTGGGTGGTCACACGTTTGAAATAACACCCACACAGTCTGGGCAGGTGCCAGCATTAGTCCTTTTTCTAATAACAGAAAGCTCTCTCAGAGGTGGAAGAGCCTTAAAGGCACCTCAGTGCTACAGGACTTAATAAAATAGCAAAATTTGGAACAGTGGAATTCGCTCTTCCGAGCTGCATGCTCATAGTGTACCACAAAGGAGAGAGCCTATAAATAAAAGATGGGGTTCATTTAATTTTCAGTAGGATCCCTGCTTCTGGAGTCGGGGAGAGCTGCTCTTGATGCTGCGGTACGGACATGAACGCAGGGATGGGGGTATCGAGTTCTTCCCTTTGGTGCTCGGCTGAGGAACGTTCATTAGGTCTGTGAAAACAGGAGGATGGACTTGAACAGGCTTTGTACAAGCTAATGTTACAAATGCAGTCGGCACCTCTGCTTTTTTTCACTTAAGCCATTGTTTTATGTGATTTACTAGCGATGGAAAAATGGATTTGCTCCGTTTGAATTAATGAACTAATTAAAATTAATTAATGTAAATGTTTTAGCATGAAAACTGTGTTGTCTCAGTCTCCTTTTTGAGTTTCTCAGTGTGCTTGATGCTTCTGAAATGCATTGCAAATTCATCTGGTTTTAGAAGCACCTGTTTTCTGCTGTTGGTGACAACGATGCTTTGGAAGATTATTCTGATCCTGGAAGACTGAAGAGCTGGAAAAAATTAGACTTTTGGTGAGGAGAATTCTCTTTAAGATAGAAAGGACTGGGTAAAATCCCTGTTTTGAGGATTTCTGTGTATTTGGGGGATTGTGTTTGTATGCATTGTCTATTTTATATTTTCAAAGCTGAAAAAATGGAGAACCCAGAACAAGCTGAAATTTCGAAGGGTAGATTGTTTCACATGAGAGTTTTTCTCCTGAGCTGACAACAACCAGTATAAACACCCTAAACATTGTATTCCAGGGGCATTAAATCCATTGTACTGTTGGTAGCAAAATTTATGTTTCTAATCTCATGTGATCTCACTACGGTATCAAAGCCCTTTAGAATAAACCAGTTTGATCCTGGCATGGGTGAGTGCTCTTTCTCCAACCAGCATTTAAGAACGTGCTGCTTTTTATTTGCGTTAAGCTGCCTAACCAGTTTTTTTGCAAGCCTAATGGATTAAATTTTACTTCCCGTTTCCTTAGCAGAGATGAAGTATCAGAGTGCGTTTTCTGTTGTTTACCTTCGGAGCAGATGGTTTTTGTTCTTCTAGTTCTCCTGCGTGGAGCACTCAAGAGCCAGGTCCCACAGCGTCTGCTCAGATACTGTAGTAGCTTCTCCAGGAAATGTAGTCATGTTAAAATACAGCCTATTTTTGCTCACTTTTGGACTAACTTTAACTGGAAAACCTTTTTGGATAAAAGGTAAGCTTTCAGTTTTTGTTATGTATTCAAAAAGTTTCTCCGTGTCTTCTTGTACTCTTTGGTCCTGGTCGTAATGACGCGCAGCTTTCAAACCGAGTCGCCGCTCTCCCCAGGTATTAGGCTATTAGCTGACCTCCTAATTGAGAAAATCTTGGTTGAGAACAAGGTGTCTGGAAAAGATCACAGGTTGAAGCTTTTAATAGTTGAGCTCTTTGTGGTTTTTTTCTCTCCAGGATGTAGTAGGTATGTAAGTTACTGTCGCTCTTACCAATAGTAAAGGCTGTAGAAAAAATTTCTTCTTCAGTAATGTGAGGGAAATTCCTACAGTTTTGGTTTACTTCCTCATTAACTCATTTCCATTTAGGATTCGGCTTCAGATTTTAGATCTAGATGTTACACCTGAAATATTTCTTAGAAAGCGGTATTTTTATGAGGTGCATTAAAGAAGGTTTCCTGCCTTCAAATTTGAATTGTTAGAACTGCATTCCCACTATTGGTTCAACATACACGTAACTTGTGAAACGGAGTGGATTTTGTGATTTACATAATAAATTGATTAATAAATTGAAGATTAAGAGCAAAGTCAGAAAAATAGTGAGTGTCAATACTCTGCAGACCTGTTTGCTAATAGCAAATTCCACATTTGGATCGCAATGACAGTCTTTCATGTTAAACATATGCTACCTGCACCTAGCTCTTAAAAATGCCGATGTTATCTCCGAGGTAGAGATCATCATTACACTGAAGAATGCTCCTCCCTGCTTTGAATGGGCGATTCTGTGGCTTCCTTGCAATTATGAGTTCTTTTCACAGAAACGTGGGAGGCTGAGGGTGACTTTGTGCTATTATAAACGAGAAGAAATCTCTTTGTTTCCTTATGAAAGAATGATTTAAGAAGGAAGAAACCTCTTTCATTGTCTTTATAAAAACGTTTACCTGAAACCAGATACTCAGCAGACTTCTTATCTTTAGCTTCCTGCATTAGCATCATGTTCTGGAGATAATTCTGATATAATGTAAAAGGCTACAAACCTTTTGCAAAGGTTTGACTGGCGCTGGGACAAACAAAATGCAGCGTTAGGCACTGGCAGGAGGCAGCGTGGTGAGCCAAGATACTCACAGCAGGTGGCAGAACTATATCCAGAGGGCAGCTGTAAGTATTCCTCATTCAAGACAACGGGGAGAGGAATAAAGGGATTTACATGGAAGCAGAGGGCTGAAGGGGGAGCTGGTTTAATCGAGGAAAGGACAGAAGGAATTAGAGACATGAGCAAGAGGGAGAAGGTGAGCAAGTGCAGAACCAGTAGCTAGAAGGTGAGACCACAGCAAATGGCTCTCTAACAAGTAAAAAGCATTCTCCAGAGTATTCAGGAGCTGAATTTATTCTTCTGGAGATACGATATTCTCCAATTCTCTGCTCAGCAGGTTCTGAAACACCTGGGCAAAGTTGGATCCACCATCCAAAAAGAATTGTACTGTAGGGCCGTCAGCCACTCCTAGAGAGCCCTGCTCTTGACTTGCAGATCAGCACGGTCTTCCTGGCACTGATGAGGTGATTTCACAAAGCTCGAAGGAACTTAATTCCATTTGAGGTGTTAGCATCTCTTGGGCAGTTGATTTTAACTGGCCAGCTACTTCAAAAATCACTGTGAGGGGACTGACGGGTGGACAGAGAAGGCAGCTGCATACATTTTCTGGGGTACATCAGGTTAAAAGTGTAGGTCATGGAAGAAAACATATTTCAAAAGCGATAGACAAAGTTACAAAGTTAATAATCCAGAATATGTGAGAATTAAGGTTATGTTTAAATCATTTGATAGTTTTTCTTTGTGTGCTCCAGGAGACCTTGGCTTTAATCTGAAGTTACTTTTTTTTAAATCAGTTTGACCATTCCTAAACTATTTCTTCATCACTATCAAAGTATGCACTGAATGCAGAAAGAGATTTTTTTTATTTGTTTGTTATTGGGATTCTCTATTATGTTACTGTCATATTGGTTGAAGGATTTTTTTTTTCAAACAATAATTAATTTCGTTTGATATTCTCTATATGACGGAATGATAAATTTGAGCTATTATCCCAGTTTATAACGTAAATAACTAAGAGTTAAAGCCAAGACTGCCAGCCATTTTTGGACGCCCTGTTTAATAAACTTTTGCTTCAATTTGCAGTTTTTAGCACTTTACATCAGTTGTGTTTGGGATGTTTTAGTCATTAACCTTGAATACAGTCAAAACAGCATTTCTGCAGAGAATAAGGCCACATGTATTTAGTTTAAGCACTCAGAAATGAAGAGTAACTTGGCCATGACTAAAAATGTTGATTTTCTTCCCCAGCATAATCCAAGAGCTCTGGCTGAGACAGAACAGACCAAATATAGGCAGCCAGGTCCAGTACTGGTGAAATTACCCTTTCTCCATTTATGGTGGGACCAGAATGGTCTTTTGGCAATCACCACTCTGCAGATGCCAACATAATGTCTTACTTCTTCCTGATTCTTTAGAAAATTCAAACTTTATTTTCAGGTGTATCTTCTGAACAGCCATCCAGACTTTCTACATTAGAAATCATTATTCCTCACAGTCTGACAGGCAGAGAGAAGCATCACCCGTTTTTCCATGAGGTTGGTTATTCTATCTGATTTTTTCTTCTGATATTGCTGTTTTTCACAATACTGTCCTGTATTACACACACGATATATGGCATATAGAGATTATTTTTGTGAAGAAATGTGCCCCACACTATCTCTTCTGATTCTTAGTCTTTTCAACTGGTTTTGAGTAGACTTGTTCCCATAAATGTCTGTGATTGCACTCTATGGTAGCACCTTTCAAACTTCTAGTCCTGTTAACAGCCTTGTAAGACAACAGTGAGAAGAAACATGAATATTTCCATTTCCTCGGAGTCAGAGTAGATGTTGAACTCAAATTTGAATTAACATCCATGCTATATATGTTCTTTTGCTCATGTACCTGTTCTTTGGATAACCAGAGGATTTCAGCCATGTAGCACCTAAAGGGCTGATGCTCACTTTGGAGAAATGGCCCCACAGAGTCGCAGAGGTTAAATGAATGAGTTAAAAGAGAAAGATCTGAGCCTTAATTCTTCACTTCTGAGGTAATTTCCCTTTGTCCTCGATATGGAGTTCAGTTCCTGAGGTAACTGTTAATGAAATAGCATTAGTCATCATTGTGCAAACCAATTAAGTCATTCGTCCGGCCGCCGATGATTTACATAAGGAGTGTCACGACACATGATGTGATAGTTGGGCAAAGAGCACACACATGGGCTGTGCCCTTCTCTCTTCTACATGAAAATGTATAGATTAATAGAATTTAAACTTTCCATAGCGAAGAACGTAGAGTGTGCTGCTGAGACTTTGAAATGTGGAAGGCATGAGGGTTAGGAATCTGTGTTTTTGTAGATACTTAAAACATACGTAGTACGTGGACCTCTCCTGACACAAAACATGGAACTGACACAACCAAGTAGTAAACCACCTAATGAAGCGGCATCTTTTCTTCTGTTTTCAGGAGCATTCAGATGACAATCTTTCTTACTCAGTTAAAACCAGAAGTGGAACATATCTCCTAAAACTGAAGAAAAATAAGTATGTGATAGAGTGTTCTAAGGAATCATCGCATCTTGGGAGCTGGTTGCATATAGAGGAGTATTTATATACAGAAAAAATTCAGAAGAACCATTTAGATGGCAGATTGTAGTAATTACAAAATGACTCAGTTAAATAGTGTCTCTGTACTAGCTTGCAAATAGAAGGGAATAATATTTTTTCTAGTTGTGAAGAAATTCATTTTGATTCAGTTTCTATTAGTAACACAAGATAGTACATTTCAGAAAATCCTTACGGGAAATTGGAATTCAGTTCAACATCAGATTTTTATTAGCAGAGAGGGAGGGTTGTTAGCCATGTTATACTACTTGTACTGTTCCTCATTCCTGAGCCTGTAATAGTCCAGGCAACATAGTCTGCTCAGATCCTACTCTGCGAATATATTAGTTGAAATATTTCAAAATAGCTTATTTTCCAAATAATGTGGCTCATTTTAAGGTATTTTGTTTCACATCCATGGATTTTAATAATAATTTATCATGAGTGTACTGCTAACAGAACATAGTACTTACTAGGATTCTTGACTCATTTCTTGCTTTCTAGAATCTTAAAAATTCAGTAATTTATTTTTGTTTCCAGACAGCTTGTTAGTGAAGACTTTATTCTATATACCTATGGGGAAAATGGGAAACTGGAGGCAACACAACCAAAAAATGAGGTATTGTATATAATTAAATTACGCTTTTGTGTCAAGAGTTTCCTCAAACCAAGGAAGCCAAGCTTTATGAATTGAAGCCGTGCTAACAATTTGATAGAGCTGAGGATGACAACACAGATGTGTATGTATCTAAATGTATTTTCAAAGCAAAAACGAATGTACAACCATTCTTCAAATCTCTATAACAGCACAGTGAAAATTGTTTACATTTTTGGAAGTGGAGGGCAAAATGCAAGTGATGCACATAAAATATTTCCAGAAGAAAATATTCTGCAGAAGAAACTTTTGAGAGTCTTCACATTTGTAGCACTTCTGTTTAGCAGTTCCCACTGACACACAACAGAAGGTTCTATGTCTTACGAAGGAGTGGGCTGTTTCTGGTGATACAGCATCACTGTTTCCCAACATCTGAAAGGAGCGGGCAGGAGATTATACCAAGACTGAATTTGAGCTACCGGATTAGTTCGCCTTTGCATAGTATGCAATTAAAGGTCTAATGACAGCATCAAAGCTCTATAGTTTTGGGGTCCTGTATCAAACGAGCCCTATAAATACTTAGAATTTCATTTCAACTTTCCACTGCATGTGAGCTCAGTGAGACTTGAGTGCTTTGCACATGGGAGACCTTCTCAGATCAGCCTTTGAGAGGAGTCTCTTTAAGAACAGGGTGAACAATGTAGGTGAAAAGGTTTTGCTAAAAGCTGGTGATGGTTTAAACTAAAAATCTGGCTGTTTCCTAAAACCATGGGACCAAATGCTACGTAGGGGTTCGTGTCAAGTAATATTTTACTCCAAGCAGGTTGGGATTCCTCTTAGAATAGGGAACTCTGTAAATATGTAACAGACGGTCTTAATGTCACGCAAATAAAAAAGGTTAGAAAATAAGTTTGCATTTGAAGGCAACAACCTTATTTTGTCATTAATGATGTGGTTCTGTTGCATTTCAGACAGACTGTTATTATCACGGCACTGTTGAAGGAATTGCTGACTCGGTGCTCGCTCTCAGCACATGCGATGGCCTTAGGTATTACCTCCTGCGTTTTACTTCAGGACGAGTAATTGTGCAGTACCAAAGTAAAACAATAAAAACTGAGTTGCTACTCATTGTACAGCTGGAGAGAAAACACCTGAAACTCCTTACGTGTTTCATAGTTTTCCTTAACTACCACTTTTTTCCCCTTTTCCAAAACTCCTTAATGGAAAAAAAAAGGTAACATGAGAGAGCACATAATCTAAATATAAGCAGAACATGCGCATGAACTGAGGCTTTTATTACTTGATGTGAATGTCTTGACCAGAGATACCATTCTAGAAGAATTGCTATCTGCTGAAGCCTTCACTGAACTTAAAACACGCCTGAGAACAATTGTGTCTTATGAATGGGTGTGTTTCAAAAGACAAACCATTTCCATGAAAAGGTTTTGGCCAAATTTGAAATTGTTTTTTGTGTTTCAGATACAATAAAATTACATTTATTTGAGAAACACAAAGGGGGCAGATTAATGCATAAAAGATGATGATGTTCTCCCCACAGAATCAGTCCACATGAGTTAGCAAAATGAGATGGCACGCACAGCAAATTGTGCAGAATGTTCAGAACATGCTTAGAGGGTGTGCGTGGTCCCTTGTGTTCACTGAGCTTGGCTCTTTAGCTGGACTTTGGATATATTTGTTGGTTCTAGGAGCCTTCTTCAGTTTGCTGTATTTCTGACAAGCAGAAAGAGGCAAACGGGATAAAGTTCACTCACATCTTTCACGTATAGTATCACAGTGAGATGCCACTCACTATAAATAATGACATTTCTTTAAATGCAGAATAAAATGGTCAACATACTGGTATTTCAGGTAATGCTGGATCTCACTAAGCAGAACATTTTGGCTGTTCTGCAATCTTAGAATCACAGAATCAGTTAGTTTGGAAAAGACCTTTAAGATCATCGAATCCAACCATCGTGTTAGTCCAACCACAACCATCTTGCGCATACTCAAATCCTTTGGTTACCTTGTAGTCACATTTTTGAGGATTTTCTTTCACAAGATATTAACTTGAGAATTCTTTTTCTAAACATAGCTTTGAGATTCTGGAGAACAAGGTAACAGTTTCTGAAAGAAAACAAATGGGCACGTTCCAAGTGTTTCTGAGCCACGCATAAATGCAAAATCTCTATGGTTAACTGCACTCGGCAGTGCGATACCACTGTTGCCCTCATAAACAGCCTGGTGATTGCTTTTAGCGTCCCTTTCTTAGAATATTTCTTTTCCTAAAATGTTAATTACTTCAGCTGCATGGGGCTAAGAGTGAGATGAGAGACAAGGACTAAAAGAGACCCTTTGCATCAGCTCTGTACCCACAATCCAGACTCATTTAGAATGATTTGGCTTTCCCACTAACTGATTCAAGGAGCCCACACTTGTGCACAACTTAGTATTTCAAATCAGTTCTATTTTGTGTTTTGAGATCCTCTTGGGCACTTGAATTTACCCCCTATACTAATAGGATTTAAAAGAATTTGGCTTTAAATTGCACCAGGGAAAGTTTAGACTGGATATCAGGAAGAAGTTCTTTACTGAAAGAGTGGTCAGGCATTGGAACAGGCTGCCCAGGGAAGTGGGGAAGTCACCATCCCTGGTGGTGTTAAAAAAAAAAGTAGATGTGGCACTTCGAGACATGGTCTAGGGGTCAGGGAGATGTTGGACAAAGGTTGGACTTGATCCTAGAGGTCTTTTCCAACCTAAATGATTCTATGATTTTATGGTAATGATTTATTTCAACATAGTGGTATGAACAGTTCTCATTTTAAAGTACCCATCTGACATTCACTCACCTAGTCATAACCATGAGGGAAAAATTGTGGAATAATTCTTCATTCTTTTATGATTATTAGAGGAATTCTCTACATTGGTGGCAAATGGTATGGAATGGAGCCGCTCAACACATCCAGCACATTTGAACACGTGTTTTACCCATTAGAAGATATGCAGGATATCCCCTTCCAATGTGGTGTGCTGAACGGCAGCCTTCATCATGAGAAGATGTTTGTGGAGCAGTCTGTGAAATATGCTTTTTTGTCAAACAGCACCTCTAACAGGGAAAAGCTTTTAAGGGTAAATACCTTTTGGTTTGTCTGAAGCCCAAGACTTCCCCTCAGTCTGTTCCAGCACCCAAGGGTCTTCGGAGCTCTCGCTTTGGCATGGTATCATTGCAGTGGGTTTGACCTGGCAGGTCACTTCCTTGTTGCCTTCATTTTCAAGGGCCCCAAACTGGGGGGAGTATTGCTAAGGAAATCCTGAAATAGAAGGACAGCACAATGGGAATTTAGCATAGCTTGAACCACAGAATCCCAGCATGTCAGGGGTTGGAAAGGGCCTCTGGAGATCATCTGTCCAGCCTCCCTGCCAAAGCAGGGTCATTCAGAACAGGCTGCCCAGGATTGTGTCCAGGAGGGTTTGGAATCTCTCCAGAAAAGGAGACTCCACAACCTCTCTGGGCAGCCTGGACCAGGGCTCTGGAACCCTCACAGGAAATAAATTTTTCCTCCTGTTCAGATGGAACCTCCTGGGTTCCAGTTTGTGCCCATTGCCCTGTCACTGGGCACCTCTGAAAAGAGTCTGGCCACATCCTCTTGACCCCCTGCCCTTCAGGTGTTGATAAGTGTTGATCAGATCCCCTCTCAGTCCTCTCCAGGCTAAACAGCCCCAGGGCTCTGAAGCTTTGCTCATCAGAGACATGCTTTGTAGCCTCTGCTGGACTCTCCAGTAGTTCCTTGTCTCTCTTGAACTGGGGAGCCCAGAACTGGACACAATACTCCAGATGTGGCCTCACTAGAGCAGAGTAGAGGGGAAGGAGAACCTCCCTTGACCTGCTGGTCACACTCTTCTTAATCACTCCAGGAGACCATTGGCCTTCTTAGCCACAAGAGCACGTTGCTGGCTCATGGTTAACCTGTTGCCCACCATGACGCCCAGGTTCTTTTCTGCAGAGCTGCTTTCCCACAGGTCAACCCCCAGCCTGTACTGGTGCATGGATGGATGCAATCCTTTAGCAGAGCAGAGCTCTGCCCAAGACAATTGTAGGTATGAAGTGAAAGGCATGAAGCTGCCATTCAGCTGATGTATCCCAGTGTCGGAGCAGGAGTTACTGATGTACAGATATTTCTGTGGAGATCTAAGGCAAATTGATAGGCCACATTAAAACTGCATAATTGCTTTATAAATCCAGGAAATTAAAGTCATGAGAAAGATAAGTACAAAAACCTTAAATCCTTTAGTCATTATGTTAATTTATTGCGCTTTCTAATTTGCAGGAGAAGCGAGCTGTCCTGCCACAGAAAAGCTACGTGGAATTATTTGTGGTTGTGGATAGAAACAGGGTAATGATTTCATCCAATGCTATACACATTTTATTGAACCATTAAATTTTTTCTCTGATACTGTCATACGGTATTTTACAGTTTTTGCTGAAGAAATCTGATGCTGCTGCGGTGCAAAAGGAAACAGTTGAGCTGATTAATTACGTTGATGGGGTAGGTCAGCTAAGTTGCTGAGATTCAGTGGTTTCTACTTTATCAATAGTTTTCAAAAGAACAGCTAATGCAGTAAATCTGAGCAGTTTTGTTCTGAAACTGGTTTTGGAAGTTACACAGCAATTTTTAACACGTTCAAGGCACCTCATGAATCTATGCCCAAGTCTTACAGAGATGTAGACACGGAGAGAGACGCAAGATGTTTATGAACCACTTCTTTGTACTCCCAGACTCTGGTTGCTGCAGGAATGTGAGGTCTCTGGTAGGTTTTAAATTTCCAGGGAGAGTATGTCTCATGTATGTAGTTCTTTTGTATTTAGCAAACTGTCAGCACTGTGAACAATTCCATCAGCTCTCTGATCATCTGTTCCCAATTTCTTCTCAAGACAATTACCTGAGGACATGAATGTGGTCTTTCCAACTTCTCCAACTGAAAGATATGTTTAGGTGCCTTCACGAAGTGATTGCCTTTAGTCATATATTCTTTCCTCACATCAAGCTGTTAATTATTCAAAGAAACTAAAGTTACAGCTCAGTCATTATGTTCAGCTTAATGTTTACAGTAGTAGTGATGTAATCTTTCCTAATTCAGTTGAAACAGACTGATGGACAGGCATTATCATTATATTTTTTTCAGATGTATAGAGCATTAAACATCCAGATTGTTTTGGTTGGATTAGAGATCTGGACAGACACAAATCCCATATCTGTAATGAATGGTTCAGCTGGAGATGTACTGGGCAGATTCGTTTCTTGGAGACAGAAATATCTTCTTAAACGATCACACAATGATGTTGGCCATCTCATAATGTAAGTGTTCGTTCAGTGGAAAAACTACCCCTGCAGCCAGTGTTGTTAATGTATATGATGTGGGTTATATATATGAAAATGTAACTGGAGTAAAATTCACTCAACTTCCAAACCATTTTCACCTGGAAAAATGTCAAGAAAGTGTAAAGAAATCTTCATAGATAATCAACTCCAGGTGGCTCTGCTTGAGCAGAGGGGTTGGACCAGACAATCTCCATAGGTCTCTTCCAATCTCAACCATTCCATGATTCTGTCAACTCAGAAGCACTGACACAGCAGATTAGATTTAAGTGACTGGTCATTATTTTCAAGCTCTGTTATTCAGCTGTTCATTATTACAATGAAACCCTGATATGATGATAAATTTCTTCTCGATTTCAAGATTAACTCCTGACTTGCAGTATTTGTTTCAGACTCATCAGTATCTTTTAGTAGAAATAACAAACTTCAGCCTCTCCTTCAACAACACCTTCAAACTGCTTTTGTTGCAGAGGGAGAAGCTCTTACAGGGGATCCATTGGAATGGCTTTTGTGGGTACTGTCTGCTCACAAGTCCAGGGAGGATCAATCAGCACTGTAAGTACATAATGTTGTGGTTATTGGAAGGAACCAGCACAGGAGCTGCTAAACTATCATAGATATGTTGCTAGTGAGACCAAGAGGTATCGGAACGAGGGAAGGCTTTCCCCTGTGCATTTACCCAACCCAGAGTCGTAGCTACTGCTATTGCCAGACATTACTTCCACAGAGGTACCTTCCAGAACATCCTAAACAAAGAACGTGCAATTTTTTGGCCTGTTTGCTCCAGTCACTCAGGCTTTGGAGTGGTACGGTTTCTTTCATGGGGCTTCTGATGTAAAGACTTGTGCATATTTTTATACTTATATTTTAAAAAAGGGTTTTCTCATTTCTTTCTTCATCATGTTCCAGTCCATTTGGCTGATTTAGTCCTGAAATAATTTTTGTAATTCAGGTAGCTCAAGTTTGTATAAGAAAAGCCCATTTTTGTAGAGGTAAGGTTCATAAGCACTGGTTTTGGGATGGCGATGCAGCTACGAAATAATGTATTTTTTTTGACTCTTTATATGGATAGACAGTGAACATAATGCACTCTACTCTAAAGCGTCTGGAATTCTCCACAATGAGGCTGTAAATGGGAAAGAATTTTAAATTTGATAAAATCAGTCAGACACTAGTTTTTCTCCTTCATCCCTGAGGCAGCATCAGTATCTCCAGAAGTTCCTGTCCTTACGATATGGATGTCACAACATCATGGACAATCTTAGCGGCAGGTTCTGCTCTTTAATAAACTTTTTGTCTTTGAAGACTGCATTGAAATCAGTGTCATGGCTGATTAGCTGTGGGATTATACAGAATATGATCCTAATGGAAGGAATAGAAAGAGTGGCAGGATCTGGTCCTACTGGAAAACACAGCGAAAAAATTGTCTGTTCTTGCTGCCTTCACTTTGCGAAAATGTCTTTAGTTTTATATTTTTTTTAACACTGGTTCTTTTTATTAGTTGAATCATAACAATATGTTACGTCATGCTACAGTAGTCGCACATGAATTGGGGCATAATCTTGGAATGAAACACGACGATGAAAGATGTCCTGAATCCTACATTATGCACAGCACAGATAAGTAAGATTTCCAGTTATTTTATTTTAATAATCATTATTTCCCTGCAGTGACTATGCCTTGTAAGCTGTGAAGCTCCCATCAATCTTGACAGGCTTCTGTGAATGGGAGTTTTTTGAAAGGTTTAAGTACGGAGGTGAATTCACTGACTTAGGTCCTGATATCATTTTAATTGATTAGAAATGTTACCTGTTTTCTGATCCATATTTGTAGCATCCCCCAAAACTTATTCGGACTTTCTTAATTATTTTTTTTAACAGTAGTGTGTTGCTTGGTTTTTTTACCCTGCTAAGAATGTTTTACATATTCACTGGGTTTGTGCAAAACGCATCCTTTGCACCGTTAATTTAAACAAAACCTCTCAGCTTATGTTTCTTTCAGTTCATTTGTTGTTTGATTTCCTCTTAAGAGAAAAAGATCAGATGAGTTTATCTAGCTGCATTTGTATTAATAAATCACGGTAATTAAACACTGGACAAAAGAAGATGCATTTCTGAGGTCCCAGGGACTCCAAGTTAAGGTGAAAGTCTTTCTGGAAAGTATTTTTTAATCAAACATTTTTAGACTCAGTACAGACAAGGAATTTCTAAGGCCTGTTTCATATAGGACACCAGAATGGATCATCTGATGGGCTCTTTTTCTTCTGAGAATACTTGCATTTATATTATATATAGTATTTTTAACTTCTAGTGCTGGCTCTAATGCAAAATAAAGTAAAAATGAAGTATTTTATGATCCCCTAGAGTTATGAAACATAGTTTTTATTCTAGATTGAAAATATCTTAAGGGCTTGAGTTGTATTTTTTCCTATAAGCAAAATATTTAATAAAAGTAACATTATGCTTTCCAGTGGATCCAGGAATTTCAGCACTTGTAGCGCTGATGATTTTGAGAACCTTATTTTAAATGGAGGAGGAAACTGCCTTAGAAATCCTCCCAAAACAAGTAACATTTACAAAGAACCTGTCTGTGGTAATAACGTGGTCGATAACGATGAAGAATGTGACTGTGGCAAACCAAAGGTAACTAATTAAATCCAACCAGATACTTGTATATTATATTATTATCATCTGATATGATATTTGTCGTGTAACACTGGCCTTTTGATATTCCTGCTTTGCATTAATATCCGAGGAGTTTTCCTTTTAAATTTACATTTTTGCTAGCAATATGAAGACAAATTTTAGAAAAAGCCTACAATCATACTTTGATTTTAATACAAACTTGGTTAACTGGACTTCACAGACCTTTGAGCCAATGCCTAAGAAAGAAGAGCATTTCAGTGCAGAGTGTGTGGAAACACTACTGGGCTTTGTGCTGGCTTTAGCAACACGGATATTTGTTACGTAGAAGAGACTACTCACCTGTAGAGCACTTACAGGTGTCCTGACTGTAACCCTTAAACTTCCCCCAGAACAAAATTACTTTTGTTGGTCATATTTGCATTCTCAGAACGTCCCTCAAATAATGGGATATATTGACTCATTCTGTAGAAAATAAGTGTCTCAAAAAATAAATCAAAAGGCTGTCAGCAAACTCAGGTGCCACAGTATAGGCCACCTTCTAAGTCATGAAAAGCTACGTAGACTTCTCTACATCAGACTGCTTAGTGCAGTGGAAGAATAAGATGGGGGAAGGGGTGATAAGAAGTGTTATTTAAAAACCAGTGTGTTCTGCTTCTCTTAGCGTCCATTTGAAGTGTAAACCTATCCTATACCCTGTGCCACGACACAGCATAACATGTTTTCCTGATGACTTGCAGTAGAAAAACACGGCCAAGCTCCAAGCTCGGAGGAGTAACTGAGGCTGTCAACCTCAGAACACGCAAGAGAGACAGTGTGCTTTGGTTTGTCCTGTGCTTGGTTTGATGATTTACTTTCCTAGCTATATCAGGAGATAAAAACGTTGTATCCCCTTGTCCACCGTTGTTCTTCAGGAATGTACCAACCCTTGCTGTGATGCTGCAACCTGCAAACTCACGCCTGGATCGCAATGTGCTGAAGGACTCTGCTGCAAAAATTGCAAGGTAGGCTATGCTTTATTAAGATCAATTGATACTGATAATGTTTGAAGAGCTATCATAGTACTCTTGCCGTATTCTCGCATTATCCGACAACATTCACCAGCAGAGAGCATGTTAGCCAAGAATTTGTGTCTAGTGACTCTCTCCAGCAGCTTAGGAATGGAATGTCATCTCCATGTCATGCCTTGTTGGAGGCAGGAGCAATGAGGGGACTTGGTGGTAGTGATGCAACTAGTGTTATGCAACACTGAGCTTCTCCAGAGTCGGTGAGAGTTGGCTGCTTTTTAATTCATACTTGTGTACACGTTTGTATGATCTACCCAAGTCCTCTGCAGGCTCAGCTCAAGAACTGAGATGTGAAACTGAGGGAAGTTTGGGATATTCATTAGATATTGATCTGAAAAACTACTTTGTCTTCCTTAAAAATCACAAAAGGTTCCCAGCTGTCATTTTTTTCATGTTAGAACTTCCCCTGTTGCAAATTAAAAGCAGGGTGGTGTTCCTCTCTGGTTCTAGTTTAAAGTGGCAGGGGCAGAGTGCCGATCGAAAATGGACTTCTGTGATCTGCCTGAGTACTGCAATGGCAGCAATGCCTACTGTCCAGACGACGTTTATGTCATGAACGGTTACCCATGCGACAACTCGAAGGCGTACTGCTACTATGGAGTGTGCCAGAGTTTTGATTCACAATGTGAATCTATATATGGAAAAGGTACGTTTATAATTTAATGTGAGAAGACTTGTGGTCTCCTAATAGACGCTTCTGATTTTTCTTTTTCTTTCTCAGATTTTTAAGATCATGTAGCTGCTTAGTAAGATTCACTATTTTTTCCACAGGGGCACGAAAAGCACCTGACATATGCTTTGAAAGAGCAAATATCAAAGGAGATAGGTTTGGAAACTGTGGAACGAGAGGTGGAGTGTACAAGAAATGTCCTATTCAGTAAGTCACAAGCAAATGAAAACTAAACTAAAACCTGCAATGCAAAAAACATATTCTGGTACACTTAGAGCATGAGATTTAAAAGAACATTCCCTTGAAATGCAAGCTAAAAGGCCGACTTGATGGTGCATTTGCACTGATACTGGGATTTTTTCTGTTCGCCTTGTCTCTGCGTGTCACTCGTTCGATACAGGCACAGTCTGTGCGGCAAGCTCCAGTGCACGTCTGTTAGTCTTCAAAATCTTCCTGCTTGGAGTGTTGTCAATAACGCGTCTGGGGTTTTATGCTGGTCTTCTGACTTCGACTTAGGATCGGATATTCCCGATCCTGCTCAAGTTCATGACGGAACAGCCTGTGGAGAACAGAAGGTAAGGTGAACCCCAGCAATGTTACAGAATATATTCCACCAACAGGAAAGTTCACAACTTTCAAAAGCATTACATAGCTCTCTTATTTGTATGCCATAATATAATTAAAAATGTGCCTTTTCAGATCTACTCATACAAGCAGTTATCTCGTATCTGTTTTAAAGCTGGGATGCTGCAAATCAGTGAACTCCATTATCAGTTATTCAAATCACTCCTCCAAAATGCATCCACAGACTTAAGAGCATATGAGACAGAGACAGCTATAAATTTGTGAAGTACTCAATGTTCTATCAGACCTTTTTCTTGACATTTAAGCAAAAGCTGTAGACTTGCAACATCTACATTTATACAGTATATTTATAAAAGGATGGGATTTTTGGAAGTTTTGTGTTTGAAAGACACTAATTACTTTTTCCAGGCCTGTGTAGATTTTGAGTGTGTTGACGCAAGTCATCTGGGCTACAGCTGCGATGTAAAGCAGAAGTGTCATGATAATGGGGTGAGTAGATGGTGTTTTCATGCCCCGTTTCCAGAAGAGAGATAGATGCAAAATCCCTGCATAAAACCAATCACCAGCCAGATGGCTTTGTTTTTTTTTTCTGATCTGTATTAAAAGTTAAGTCCATGCTTTTATCTGTAATTCCTGTTGCCAGGAATACTGTAAACATCTTAGCACTAACATGGCAAGACATGTCTTCTGAATGTCCCTAGGGAATTTTCTAATATTACTGAGCTGTTGCATTGTAAAAGGAAAATATTCCTCTAAGGAGGACAGCGAAGGGATTCCTGATTTATGTATTTTTGTATGAAAAATCAAAATGGAGTCCAAAGGTTGTAAAATGGAGAAGTTCTTTGGACTGTAATCTATTGCAGGCAAATAATGAAGCAAAGATTTACTTCTAGAGAGGATGAATTTCTGGTATCAGTATCACTCAGTTTTGGGATGTTATGGAGGCAGAGAGCTTATTGCCAGTTAGTAGTTCATGTATTTCATAGGATCATAGAATGGTTTGGGTTGGAAGGGACCTTAAAGCTCATCTAGTCCCAACCCCCTTGCCATGGGCACGGACACCTCCCACTAGACCAGGTTGCCCAAGGCCTCATCCAACCTGGCCTTAAACACCTCCAGTGTTGGGGCATACGCAACTTCCCTGGGCAACCTGTGCCAGTGTCTCACCACTCCCATACTGAAAAGCTTCTTCCTTGTTTCGAATCTAAATCCATCCTCTTCCAGTTTAAAGCCATTACCCCTCATCCGGTCACTACAAGCCCTTGTATAAAGTTCCTCCCCAACTTTCTTGTAGGCCCCCTTCAGATACTGAAAGGCTGCAGTGAGGTCTTCCCGGAGCCCTCTCTCCTTCAGGCTGAACAACCCCAGTATTTCTATGCAATACTCCCTGTTTCCACATGCAATTCTTAATGTGTAACTCCAAGTACGTGCTGGAGTGGCCGCTTCCAGAAAGGCATTGTTCGTCTGACTAATCCCTGTTGTTTGGGCTGTAGGTGTGTAACAACAACGGGAACTGCCACTGCAACTCTGGATGGGCACCTCCGTTCTGTAACCAGTCAGGCTACGGCGGCAGCGTTGACAGTGGTCCAGCTCACATCGGTAGGAGACTGGAACTGGCCTTCACTTTGCCCCCGGTGTCTGACACAATAATCTACTAATAACAGGGGTTTCTTCAATCTCTTTTCAACTGTTTGGGGTTTTTTTTTCTACTGCACGGGACATTTAATCATGGACTGATGTGAAGAACAAACATTATTATCTGATGTGTACGTTTGCAGACATCAAGGAAGTTGGTCCAAAGGATAATTTGATCTCTATTTGTCTGAGATAAAAAGCAATGTATTAGTAGCTTAGAATTACTGCTACATCTCTTAAATAGTTAGATATTTAAACACTTACTTAGGTATTTAAAACAGAGGATCTTGCAGAAGTGAAAGGGGTTAAGGTTAGGTAGCAAGCAGCAGTTGGAGCTGTGAAATTCTGGAAGGGGAAAATGGAGCAGGTTCCGCTGGCCTTTACACAGAGAAACCACGCCAAATGTTTTCCTCTCTTTGTTTACAAGCCAAGTGCATCATCTGTAGCACTTCATAAAATACTTCATAAAATAAACTCTACTTAGTATAAATAAACATATATTTTCATAAGAAAAATGTCTAATTCCTACAATTGGCTGCGGATTTGGAGGGAAGTGCCTCACCCTTAATTCAATTTGGGAAGTAGTCTGAGACCCTAATAAAAAAACCACATTCCTTGTGGACAAACCCGTGACCCCATGTGAGTGGATCACGACAGACACAAACAACAGTTCCTATGTTATCAAATCTTACTAAATTCATTATTTTGGGAAAGGAGGAACATGTTTTGTATTTATTAAAGGCTTGGGAAGGCAGAAAAGCTGTGCAGATCCGTTGTGGGTAAGCAAAACAAAACGAATTTGTCTGCTTTAGAATTCTTGAAAATATGGATGAAAAAGGAAAAAGTTTGTATATGACACAACCTGGGGCGGGTAAGGCACAAAGTACTTGTGATAACATAAAGCCAGATCCTACTTTTCTGATCACAGCATTTTATAAAGTTCAGTGGAGTTACTAGTTTCAATCTACAATAATTTGAAGATTGTTTTGACAACAGGAAGGTGTTTTTAGCAGAAAAAATGCTTGAATATAAGGTTAAACAAGATTACTATCTGAAATTATTTCAATTCTCTTTCTCTAGATACATCACTTCGGGATGGTCTGCTTGTTTTTTTCCTCCTTGTGCTGCCAGTAGTAATCGTTACTGTACTAGCAGTAATTAAGCGGGATGCAATAAGGAGGAGGTTTTGCAGGAAAAGTAGAAGACAACACAGGTATTTCACTTTCTACACGGGCACATTCCAACACTTGAGAGCATGCTCCAGATTAATGCAGCAAGCCAGGCAGATGCGTTATCTATAGAAAGAATTCCACACCTCCTAAAAGACTTCCCTGCTGTTAGGAGTAGCAAGTAGTTTAATAGCCAGTACCCTGCTCCACATACTCCAATTGTCAGTTTTCAGGCATTTTTCCCCCAAATCCACTGCGCTTTACTAATCATTATTGAGAATTGTATTGCACAGACACAGGGGCACAGCACATTGAAATGATTTGCCAAGGCCAGAAAAGAGTGGAGTCAGAAACAGAATCCAGGTCTCTGAGCTGTAGCCTCCTCCCCTGAGAAACCTCACACCCCTCAAGGTAGTCACACCAGGAGGGATTTGCCTGATGAAGTGTTTTTTATTTCAGGGATAACAACGTGCAGCAACCAAAGCAAAATAACGGCCCAAGTCATAACACAAGAAATAATCAGGTAATAACTCCTAATACCTGCATTATTTGATGCTATGATACTATTTGATGCTATGATTCTCTGATTTTACGTTGAGTAATCCAAATTACACAGTGCCTGTTTTCTAACATAGCCACTGGTGACTTTGTGGCTTTTTGATACATTGAATTTCCATCTGAATTTCCAAGTATTTAAAATCATTTGTAGTGCCTTAGACAGGATTTCTGTTTGGGTAAGTATCAGCTTTATTGTTTGCCCTGTCAACACAGGCTGTGAGCAGTACGGGATGGAGCAGGCTGCTACTTAGCAGAGCAGACAAGGATCGAGCTGTGAATTCTGTGGCCAAATGCCAGAGAAGCTGCTTAGCCAGGCTGTGGGTCTAGTTCTGATAAAGCAAAATAAAAATTATCAACGCACCATATTGCAAGAGAATATGAAGAATGACATGGGAAATGAATAGTACTTCTAAAATACCATTAGCTCAATAATTTGCTACACTTTGAAGCCTGTGTTTTCTATTAACTGTATTTTCTGCAACACCTTTTCCAGGCTGTCACATCAAGTCCGGATTTTTTTACCATATCGCATTTCCCTGGGCCAAGGTTTGTGGTATTTAAACCTTCTTTACTTCATGTTGGGGGGTTGGAACTAGATGATCCTCAAGGTCCCTTCCAACCCAAACCATTCTATGACTGCTGTGTTTACACTGCTGTGCCATAGTAAGTGAAGTTCCTAACGTCTCATGTCCTGCTTAGGAGGATTTTTCATCGTAAGAGCGATAATAGATTAAATTCTTGTAGAAATCCTGGTTTACTGCTTGTATAGAAAACAGCACCATGGGACATGTAAATGCTACTAGGGAGAGGGAGGAGCAGAGAGAGGTAAATCTATGTATAAATGCTAGTAACTGTTTACAAATAGTAAGGAACTGATGTGCAGATACCAGTTGTCTCAAGTCGTGAGATAATTCACAAAGTGTGTTTTCCACACCGCAGGCAGCCAGTACAAACCCAGTTTCCTGCAGCTCCTTCAGCACCTCAGCAACCCGCAGTCCCATCTAAACCAGCTGTCTGAGAAGTTTCTTGGGAATCCTCAATCAATGCTGACAAGTAACTGGTTGGAAAAACAGGAACGATTGCAATCCTCTGGTCCTCTCCTTGTGCAGCCAAAACGCCTTCTGAGAGCAGGTGCTTCTGGAAAAGACTCGATGCCAAGAGGCCCTGAACACAGATTTTGTAACATCCCATTATTTTCCTAATTGCTGCTGGCCATATCTGTGCCTCTTCTACCTCAGCTCTTGGGTTTTTTAAATCAGAAGCCTGAAGTTCAACTCTTGTTAGATTAAATCTGTAACAGCATCACAGGAGTCTTCTGAAGCGCAGACTTGCTTGCAGGCCAAAGAGAAGTGAACGCAGTTATTTATTTGTCATTTATTCACCTCTAGTCTTACACTGCTGTGAAAATGAGAACATAGATGGACCTTTTGGGGAGTCCACAGCCTCTCTACCTTCTGGACCATCCCCTCAGCAGTGTGCTGCTGGGGACTTCCGTGGTGCCTGCCCAAAGCAGCCGTACCCAGCGTGCTGGGCTTGCAGACAGTTCCTCTGTGCTGCTCTGAGCCCGGTCTTTGGTGCAACCCTACCGAAGCTGGGATCCAGATCCCACCTCTTGTGACCTACTAGCTGTGTTCATTTCTAGTTCAAGTAGTTTATAGAAGTAACCTCATATTCTAGAACTTCCAGTGAGACCTTAGAGCAGCCTTCCAGTACTTAAGGGGGACGTACAGGAAGGCTGGGAAGGGACTTTTTACGAGGGCCTGTAGTGATAGGATGAGGGGTAATGGCTTTGAACTGGAAGAGGGGAGATTTAGATTAGATGTAAGGAAGAAGCTCTTCACTGAGGGTGGTGAGACACTGGAACAAGTTGCCCAGAGAAACTGTGGATGCCCCAACACTGCAGGTGTTCAAGGCCAGGCTGGATGGGGCCTTGAGCAACCTGGTCTAGAGGGAGGTGTCCCTGCCATGGCAGGGGGTTGGAACTAGATGATCTTTGAGGTTCCCTCCAACCAAAACCGTTCTATGATATAGGGAGACTACCAATGGAAAGAGACTCTGCAGATAATGTATCTGAGTCTGAAACAGACAAGCCATCTCTCTTGTTATACCACATTTTCTTACACAACTTTATGGTGTTTTAATGTTACTTGTTATAACTTGAGATTCCACTACAAAAACAACAGGTAACTTTCATCATTCTAAATTCCTGTGTGACCTGATCTAGGAGATCCTGCTCCAGCAGGGGGAATGGACTAGATGATTGTTTGAGGTCCCTTCCAATCCCTGGCATTCTGTGATTCTGTGAAATGGGACAATTAGAAAGCAGTACTGATGTAAAGAAAATGTATGAGCTGACACCAGCTTGTCGAAATGGCAACTAACGGAAAAGAAGCTGCTACACTGAGAAAAACTCACTGGTAAGAGCAGAGCTGTGGATACCAATCAGTCTGTACATGGGAGAGAGTAAATCACACACTGACCGTGTTCACGTACAAACTGTGGGAATACAGACTCATAGGACGGCTTAGGTTGGAAGGGACCCTAGAGAACACCTAATACAACCGCCTCTCAACTAGACTAGGTGAGCTAGCAAAAACATTGGATAAATGATGGATTGGCCTCACCAAAATATTTCTAATTCCTCAAACGATCACTGCAGAGAAAAGCTGGATAAAAGAACCCAAAATATATTGCAGGCAAAAATCCGCACTGGCAAGGAGTGTCTTCCAAAGAAGTGTCATCTTCATTCGTCCCTCAGAATCTTAAATTATTATGAACTGTTCCTACCATTTAGACCTTATTAACAAGCATATTACACAATATAATTGACAATAAATCACCAGGGCCAGCACACTTGGCAGTATCTTGATTTTATCCAAGCCCACCGCTGGGCACAGCCGCCACGGCTCCGCTGTCAGACGCTTCTGTCTTCACTAGACCGCATTCTTGTGCTTGTTACCGACAGAAAACCGAGTAAAAACTGCTGTTCCAGGAACGCGGCCAGACCGGCCTCCAGAGCTCCCGGCGCCGCCCGCCAGAGGGACCCCGCGGCGCCGGCCCGCGCAAGCGCACAGCAG
>VZZY01025961.1:54310-72814 GCA_013400335.1 Eurystomus gularis | reverse complement strand
GGGGCCCGCTCTCCGCCCCCGCCGCCGCCGCACAGCCGGCCTGGGAGCGCTTCCTGGGCTGCTGCCGGCGGCAGGGGCTGCTCTCCTCGGCGGGAAGCCGTGCCGGAGCCGGTTACCGGACACACGCAGCCACCCCTGGGCCCCTCTACCTGATCTTGGATGACAACTTTTATTACCAGAGCATGAGATACGAGGTGTACCAGCTGGCTCGCAAGTGTGAGTACTCCCTGTTCCTAGGGGTGAGAGCGTCTTCGGCTTTGCGGGGAGTTCAGTGCGCTTTAACTGCCTCTCTGTAAGTGCTCTGGGAGAACGTTTGCGGTTCGTAATATAACAGTAATTGCGTAGTAAGCATCAGCTTCATTACTGTGTATTAGAAATTGCTGCTTCACTGAAAGCCGTTCTTAGTATCATTCTTCTGTATGTTGATCTCTGAAACCACTGCTTGAGCAGCACTGAAGGTGAAATTGTTTATATTCTTTAGGCTTGCATTCTTTTCAGATCTAATGTAGGTCTGGACTATTAGCTCAGAACTAGTGTAGAAGTTCTTCATTCACGTGAAGCCTTTCCTGTGTTGCTCTCAGACGTTTTTGCTTGAATGGTTTAAAGGTAAAATTGTCTGTTTATGTTCTTTCAGATTCCTTGAGCTTCTGCCAGTTATTTTTAGAGTGTCCACTTGAACGCTGCTTGCAGCGAAACCGTCTGAGAAGTCATCCGTTACCTGACCAGACAATATGTCTAATGGCAAGAAAAATAGAAATACCCGATCTCAAGAAGAACGCCTGGGAGCAGAACAGCCTCATCCTGAGAAGTGCTGATGGCATTTCAGAGGATAAGTATGCTACTGGACTGATCCCAGGGTTTCACTGAGTTCTGTTTTCACAAACGGGTGGGCAGAAGCTTTTTACCATCTAGACAGTATGTTAAAAACACTCCGTACGCTGATTTTTGGAAGCAAATCAGTTACACACACAAGACACACGAGGTGTTGGGACCTCACAACCATCACTCCTTGCAGAGTTAACCTCAAAACTAACTGCATCTCTAAACTGCTGTGGAAAATTGATGTAGATTGGCCGCAACTGAAGACTGGAAATAATTGGCTGTGGTTTTAGTTGTAATTGTTTTTCATCTGACTTGCTGTATAAAGATTATTTCCTTGATTGCCTCATAAATTTAACTGAAAACTTGATTTTTTTTCCTATGATGAGGTGTCATTACAAAACAAAAGAAAAATCTTCAGTGCAAGCGTTTGATTAATGTGGTTTACTCTTTTGTTTGTTTACTTAGTGAGCAGATAATTAGTTTGCTGGCCACTGCTTTGGAAAATCCAGTGAAGCAAAACGAGGAGAACGCTGAGCAAAAGGTAGCACTGCTGTCTTCACAACCCCAGCTCTTCCAGATGATGGTGAATGAGTTATTCCTGAGTTGAGAACATTCCAGAAATAGCTGTTGCAGTCCTTGATTACAACAGCTTGCACAGAAGAGTTAATCCTATTTGAAAAGGGTACTTCTGTCACCCTGTTAAGTTAAACCACTGAACTACCTTTAAGAATGCCGTTATACGTTCTAGAGTAGCACTATAAAAGATTTTTGAAGCTGTCGCATCACACCGAGGAAAATAACATTCACTTCTTCACGTCACCCATTCCCATCTCTGGCAGTCACCCCGGTGTACATACCTGCCTCCAAATCCACGGGAGGAGGCAAGCGCTGTGCCCGTCCCTGCGTCGCTGCTAACGTCTTACTTGTTTTCAAGGAGTACTTCAAAAGCTGATGACAATCCGAACCAAATGTAATGGGTTTGTGTGTGTTCTTCCCTCCTGTGGGTCACCCTGGATAGGAAGCGGATCGAGCAATCTGTGCAGCTAGTGCCGTCCATCGGGCGGATCAGATGTGCAGGCGCGTCATCTCCCAGGCAATGAAGGATGCGAAAGGTACGTGCAGCACGTTCTAGGATTAGCTGGCAACCTAGGCCTAAACCTGTGGAATTCCTTTGGGGTCAATTGTCAAGGAATCCCAACCCTGCAGCTGTGGCCGAGGCCATCGCCTGCCCAAGTCTGGTCAAAGTTAGTGGTAGAATGTGAGTCAAAGTCTGTAATAGCATGAAGTTAAAAGTTTGGCTTTAATTTTCTTTTAGATAAAAATGTGCTCCCAAGCGCGATGAAGAGCCTGGCAGAAGAACTCAACAAACTCAAAGCAGAATTCCTGGAAGACTTGCGGCAAGGGAATAATTTGAAAAACCAAATTTGCCTAGAAAATCAATATTCTGACCCGACTACAAGTGTAATTTGCACATTCCAGCATAAGGCAACCAATGCAGTTAATAAATATATTTTAAAATAACGACACAGAGAATGTCGGTGTTTTCCGAGTCCAGAGTGTTTAAAATGCTGTGCTCCTGAAAACATCTGAGAGATGTAGCTTCCTTCTCTGGAGGCTTGCGCCTTCTGTGACTCCTCTCCCCATACTGTGGAAGAGAAATGCAGGCAGTATTCTGTGTCTGACTGTGAACGTCACGCTAAAATCCTTAGATTTTATTTAAATTTCACAGAATCATAGAAAAAATTAACCTGAGAGGAACACTTGGAAGTTTTCTAGTCCTATTTCCTGCTTACAGTGGGCCCAGCTTCAAGCTGGATCAGCTTTCTCAGAGCCTCCTCCCCTGGCGGAGGTTTTGAAGAGCACCTTGGATGGTGACCTGCTCTGCTCTGGACAGCGAGTGACTGAGCATGTCCAGAGAATACCTGCCTGGGAAGGTACGAAAACAAGAAGTGAGATGGATGACTCTGCTTCTCCGCCTGTTCCCCTGACAGGAACTGCAAAGAACCAGAAAGTTGAGAGCCGCGCATACAATTAACTCCAGCGTGCAGAGGAGCTTAAAACTTGATGCCACCATCAAAGTTGCTAATAACAACACAGGCAGAAGCTCCATATGCAGGGGAAACCACCTCCCCATGATAAACTCTCATGTCAGACAAGGATGGGCTCTTGAGAAGAAGGAAATAGGAGTACAAGGAAACAAAAGAATCTGGAAGATGACCAAATGTGCAACAGTGGGAAGGAGTAAAAGCGTGTCCTCATTCAGCACTGAAATGAAGCATTTTCAAATTAAACAGGCTGAAACGTAAATTCCTTGCTTAGCCAAGAGGCAAGCTCACCTTCCTTACCGTATCTAGACCACCAGCAGTTCACCAGTTCAGGCAATTAACGCGAGACTTCATTAGAAAGTGTTATTTTATTCATATCTTACAAAAGCAAAGCTTCACAACATGAACTACACTAGATTAGAGTCGAGTTATTCCAGAATTAACCTTGTCAGCGGAGAACATTCACTACACGATAAAATTTATTTTACAACTCCTAACAGGTTTCATTTTGGCATACAAAATATGCTCTTTACACTGAAATACGTATTATTAACAAAGCGGGTACTTCGAAGCACATACACAAAGATTGCTCAATGAAAAATGCTTCAGCAGGGGCTAGATTTCCTGCAGCAGAACATCCATTTGCTGTAGATTTTCAAAGAAGCTTAAAATTAAGAGAAAACTTGCCAGTGAAGATTTCTAAATTACATTCCTTTCGTCAAAAAGAAACAAAAAAAGACAAAGAAGCAAATCCCTCCCCTTCAAACATTCCGGAACAAAACAAATAGCAACAGATCATTTTGCTGGGAAACATGGTTGGAACGTGTCTTCCAGCACTGAGTTCTGTGTTAAAACGCCAATCGAACATTTTCTGTCAAAATCTTCTTCATCTAAACACGAATCTGTGAAAAAACAACTATTTTATTTCCTTATTAGCTGCTTCATGGTTTAAGTATTAACCAAGATAATCTGCTAAAATCTTCAGGCTAATATTTGCATGTTCATTGGAATATTCCATCTCAATTAAGTCTGTATTAAGAGTACTATAAATAGTGCAGGTTAAAAACGTCAACAAATCTAGAAAATAATCTTATTACAATAAAAAAAAAAAAAACAAACCCCACAAAGTTAATGTTTTGCAACTACAGGAGTCAAGCTATGGAAAAATTTCAGCTCATTCCCAAACTTCCCTGTTAATACAAGTTAAAATGCTAATCACCACCTTAAAATATAAGGATTTGGGGTTTTTTTTGTTTAAAAACAAGTTAGTGCAGTGCAGCACATGGAGGACTCATATGAAAAGTCCTACTAACCGAGGACTCGATCCCACAATTCCTGACAATTCCTGGACTCTAAGGCCTGCTTGTGCAAGTGAATCATCAAGATCGTTCTTTAAAACAATCTTCCAGTACTAATTCTGGTCTTTAAATGATAGTAAAGGCTACATACAATATTATGGACAATGAGTATGAAAATACACCCTCCAAAGCTACTCAGCAGACAGAAGGAACTAGATAAGCATTGGGTGCTTTTGGCACAACCGAACACACAGTATTACACTGGTAAATTAAGGATCCTAGTCCAAAGGGTGACCCTCTGGGAAGGACTAGACAGCAGGGATCTGCTCCACAGACCTGGCTGTAGAACCACGGGATGAACACCAAAACCTGCTGCTGCCTGAGAACCCCCCACCAGCAAACAGGAGCTGGTTCAAGGGAAGAAGGAAAAATGTTTATCATGTTCAACTTCTTAAGAACAATTTGCGAAGTTTGAGGTTAGATTTTTTTTTTTTCCCTCCATATCAAGTTCTGTCTAAGAACATTCATTCTGCCGCAACAGAAGATCTCCTCCTACATGAGGGCCTCTTCAATAAGACCATGCAGGCTTCCTCCTGCTACCAGCTACTATTAGTGACCTAACTATTCTCCTATTCAAAATTTCGCTCAGGGGCTTCAGGATTCAGAAATCCTTCTTCTATATCACCAAATCTATAACGTTCACAGGCACTGCCAATGAAAGTCCTATTGGATCAGAAACAGCGTCAACAGAACGGAAGGATGAAATCTCAAACATTTGTTGGAGTTAATCTCCCTACTGCTACCAGGAGGACGGAAGGCTGGAGCCACAGACCAAGGAGAACTCAGCTGTTGTGATCAGCACCATTCAGCACTGGATGGTGCTCCTCAGGGCATTTCAGAAGTCTCCTTGGAGCTGCAACAGCCTCAGAATAGAAGTTTGCATCATCTACCAAAAGGCAAGGAAAGTGACCTCTATAAATTACTGATTGTAACGGTCTTCAACAGTAGCTGCTGTTCTAATACTGTCTTCTAGCCAAATTTGTATTTCAGAATGTGTCCATGCGGGATCAAAGGAGAGCGACCATTTCTACATTGGCCTTTGACCAGAAGAGTCATGTTGCAAAACCTGTACAGGAGCAGTAACTTCCCACTGGATTCCAGTTCAGTCAACTTTCCGTCCTTAAACCAAAGGACTCTGCATGTCTATGCACACAGAGTTGCAGTTCTGCTTCTAACAGAAATTTTACAAATACAAAGAAGCAGATATTTTGGAATTACAAAGAGTGTCATTATGAAAAATGGGAATTACATTCTGGTTACAAATCCACTGAAATGGATTTTGAACAAGGCCTGAAAGCAAAATCATTTTTAGGAGTGATGGTGCGTTGTCATTCATCTTCACAGCAATAGAAATACTTCAATGGTGTATTTTTGACCTCACTCCTACAGGACTATGCGAAGCCAAGAATCCAGTTCCTTCAACTAGTTACTTAAGCAGAGAAAATTCAACGGTGGGTAAGTTAGGCAGAGAGAAACATACTCAGTTCCCAAATTTCTAATTCATTAAAGTCAAAAGTACTTCTACAGCTAAAATTCTCTTACACTGTAGTCATTGGAAGTTTTTCCACTGGCTTTAGGAAGCTTTAGCTCCCCGAATACAAATTTGAATAAGCCAAACATTTGCTATTCAGATTCCAACCTCTGACTTGCAGAATGTTAATAAAATCTTCCTGCTTTTAAAAAAAAAAAAGTATTTGCTGCCATGTTTTGCTGATAGTAAAAAGGGAATATATAAGGGAAGCTTTCATTTGTCCCAAGTAAGACAAACCAAGGTAAAAGTGCACGTTGAAACACGGGAAAAGTAACAGTTCTTAACTTTTTGGAAACATTACAAATTCCTATGTAGCACAGGAAGGGCTTTTATTCATTTTGCTAGGATGTTTTATTTAGGTTTATATTAAAGTGCCTGTCCATTAGCCTAGGTGCTTCTAAAGTAAGATGTACAGCATAAAAACCCAACCAACCAAACATGTGCAATGGACTCTGTGTACACCTTCAGTTACCATTTGCCACCTACAATTATTAATCACAATGACTTCCCGTACAGTCCTGCCCAATGCATGAACAGTTCGGAAAACCCAGAAGCCCTTCCCCTTATTCCTAACACGTCAAAAGGATAATAAATTTGGGGAAGGGGACAGAACAAACTGACTTCCAAGTTCGCTACAGTTCACAATACACGAGGTTATACATCTTCCAAACATACAGGCGACTGATCAGTTGTAGCTTGGCCTGACATAAAACTCAAATGCTTTTTTTAATTTGTAAACCTGTTTGTTTCTATTAGAACTTCTATCAGCAAGGCAGAAGTCTAATTGTGCAAACTTTAAATATCTGTACAAATTAGTTTAAGGCAGTTAAAAATCTCACTGAATATATATTAGTTCTACAAGCTCTTTATTACGACTGTCCAAAAATTACCTGCTTTTAAAAAGAACGACATGTAAAATTTTGGTCAGTGTAGTTTAAAATAAGTTGTCATATTTCTGTTTTCTTTTGTATCACTAGTGAATGACAAGCTTTTAACTCTTTTCCTACCAGAGTTTCATTCACAATAATCTGTTATTTTCTGGTTGTGTCATGAGTTTTAAGAATCATAGTTAAATTAGTGTTTGAGTCCTAGCATGAAGAGTTTAGACTATACTAAGCAAAAAACTTGTTATTAACCTTCATCGGATGACAGCAAGTTTTAGATCAAAGTGAATTTGTACGTGAGAGTTGCGTCTATTTGTTTTTCCAGTTTGGAGAGGCTACGTTTTTAAGGATGTCTTCAAAGTAACCATGTGTCATATCACTTTGGGAAGTGTTCAAGGCCAGGCTAGATGGGGCTCTGAGCAACCTGGTCTATGACTCAACCATTCTATGACTCCATCATTAACTTTTCATATTCCCTGGTTCATACATTTTGTCTTGCCTAGTAAATAGTCTGATAATTGCAGCCTACGTTTCAGGACACACTCCCTGCTTCTCTGTTTGTAGAATGTTTATTTGTTTATTGGGATTCAGTGCCAGCAGCTTAAATTTAGCACGCAAAGCACGTAAATGCATTCCAATTCTTATAGCACTCCCTTTGTATCTTTTTTGAAAGGCTACATATATAAAATAACAACCACATCTTCTACAAAATTTCCCTGGCAAGTTTTACAACAACAAAGGAATAAGTTTGCCTCCTATGTCGAATTGATGAACGTGAAAATTCCTTATGGGAATGTGCAAGCTTTCCTTCAGCAAGTATGAAAAATATACTGTAATATGTTAAAAAACTAAACGAAAGCATGTTTTCAGTCAATGTTGACTATGTTGGCCTCTTGCAAAATGGCAGGCAAAGTCATACTTATTTTTACACTTACACCCACATATGTTGCACTGGAAAGGATTTTCAAATCCGTGACATCCCATGTGAATCGTGTAAAGGATATTGTCCGCAAAGTACATGTCACAGTGTTGGCAGTGATGCAGAAGCTGAGGGTCCTGAACCGGAAGGGTTGGAGCTGGAGTACTGGGCTGACTGTTACTTATGCTGGGAGTACTGGTGTGGGCACTGCGATCACTGCTGGGACCTGCCACGGGACTATAGTTCCTCTGATTGTGTGTAGGCCGAGGTTCTGGGCTGGTTGGAGATGAGCTTTGAGGAATATTTGCTGACACAGCCGAAACTACGGCAGGTGCGGCGGGTTGCTGTATCATGAAAGGCTTCTCGTCTTGACAGGAAACAACGTCAGGAGAGGCTGGATTTTGGTTTTCAGGTGGCAAGCTAGATAACTGCCCGGCTAACGTAGAGAGCTGGTTCAAAGGATTATCTACCATAAGGTCTTGTGGATCTCTTGGCAATCCAGTGCTCTGGGTTGTTTTTGTCATGCTCTCATACGCTTCAGTCTGGATATTTGGGATTTCATGAGTGAAATCATTAAGGTAGTCTGGTTTCTGAACCACCATGGAAGGTGGACTCAAATTAATTAATGCTCTTCTGCTGTACCCCAAGTTGCTGGTCTTCTTCTGCAAAACCCCCCACATTTTCTTGCTGCTTAGGGAAGACCTTGTACCCTTGATAGGCACCATTTTATGTTTGCGTCTGCGGTGGTGAGACAAGTTGCTTCTGTCACTGCAGCGAAAGGAACACAATTCACATTTGTACGGTTTTTCACCAGTATGTGAGCGCATGTGAGCTTCCAGGTGACGTTCGTAAGCTGACGCAAAGGGACACAAATGGCATCTGTGTGGCTTCTCACCTGGAAAATTAGAATAGATTATACTAGAGCATCTCATAGGGTGCTTGAAAAAGGCTTTTCATGGAACAGAAAGTAGCTAACGGGGAGCTACTAATCAAACAGTTCAGTCACTGCAAGTCTTGAGCTTAGTTGGGTACTTGGTGGAAGAGTGGAGTGAATTTTGACATCTCTGCCTCACTCAAGTGATAATAAGCATAAGAAAAAAATGTGGCCATAATTAGCATAACAGATAACCCGGCTCTGAATCGCAGCAATGATACCAAGGACTGGTTGCAATGTTTCTGTGATGTTCTTAACTGGATCCAAACTCTACCTCACCTAGAAAGCACATAAGCAGTTGGCTACCAGAACGTCTGAACCACCAAAATGTCATAATTCTTAATAATAACTGTGTTTAAGCACTGAGGGAGGGTATCGTTTCAGTATCTTCCAAACGTTCCCACTTTTACACATCCTGGAACTATTATCTAAATAACCCATGCACACATAGAATCATAGAATCGTTTTGGTTGGAAGAGACCTTTGGTTGGAAGATCACCGAGTCCAACTGTTAACCCAGCACTACCAGGTCACCACGAAACCATGTCCCTCAGCACCTCATCTCCATGGCTTTTCAATCTCTCCAGAGATGGGGACTCCACCACTGCCCTGGGCAGCTTCTTCCAGGCCTTGACAACGCTTTTGGGGAATAAAATTCTCCTAATATCCAACCTCCCCTGGCACAACTTGAGGCAGTTTCCTCTTACCCTATCGCTTGCTACATGGGAGGACAGACTGACTCCCACCATACATCCACTCAAGAACTGAATTTTGAAAAAGAATCCTGTGGCTGAAGACTTACTAAAGAGACCAAAAGCCAGCTAATCCCTGGACAGCTGCATGCTCTCTCAGACATGATAGTACCAGGTATTCTCCTTTCTGACAGGTAGAACTTTGCTCTTCTATTGAATGATATTTAGAGGTATTCACATTAACACTTTCAAAAGTACTTAGAAAATTTTCAAACATAATTACTGGCCAACACATTTATAGAATCATAGAATCATTTAGCTTGGGAAAGACCTTTAAGATCATCATGTCCAACCATTAACGTAACTCTACCAAGTCCACTGCTAAAGCATGTCCCTCAGCACCCCATCTACACGGCTTTTAAATCCCTCCAGGGATGCGGATTCTACCACTGCCCTGGGCAGCCTGGGCCAGGGCTTGACAACCCTTCCAGCAAAGAAATTTTTCCTCATGTCCCACCTAAGCCTCCTCTGGAACAACTTGAGGCTGTTTCCTCTTGTCCTATCACTTGTTCCTTGGGAGAAGAGACCAACCCCCACCTGGTTCCAACCTCCTTTCAGGGAGCTGTAGAGAGCAGCATTTTTTGTAACATAAATACTTTTTGTATTTTTAACATAATACTCGAGGACTTTTTATTTTCCTTTCATAGACTGATCTGTTAGGGGGTTTAGATCCAGGTCTGCAATGTTAGAAATGCCTAAAGGAGTCGATGCATGTTCAGATGCTGCAATGACACATCATCTTATCCTCCTATCTAGAACGCCAGGGCAATTTCTAAATCACTGTTGTGCAACTGATTCTCTTGCCACACAGCACAACGAACTCCAAAAAAAAGTGAGTGGGCTCCTTCTCTTTAGCCTTCATGGGTTTTTAGGAAGCATTTTCTACTATGTTAAATACAGGCCCATACATCTGCACCGTGGGTTTCAAAATCCATCCAGAACAACTGTAAAAGCCAGAGACTGAATTTAGCGAGAGCCACTATTGCACTGCAAGCACCGTACAGGGCCCGTAAGATGGCATGAGACTGACACAGAAAGCCAAAGCCCTTCCCACGGTGAGCATCCCAGCGTTTGGAATCACAGCCTGGGATACTGAACAGAAGATGAGGGGGTTTTTCCTACATCACTGGCCCTTCCAGAGAAAGCCATTTTTGTGCTACCTCTAAGAAGCTTATTCCCACCAACTGAAACCATGATTTCTCCACAAGCAGATACGTGAAGATCTGGAGATTTGGTACAAACAATGATGTAAAAAGACTGAAAAACTCCCTGCATTCCCTAAGAATTTGTCAATCTGAACAGGCTTATTTCATTCCAAACTGGTTAGACAGAGATGAAGATCTGCATCCCATGTTGCATGCCCTTAATACAACACAGCTGGTGACCTACTAATTACGCGCTGTCAGACTCAGCATGAAGTTAATTCTGCAGTGAGCTGCACTCACTAGTGGTTGTGTGATCACGCCTGGGTCATAATTACTTTGGCAGATACCTTGCGTGTTCTCCAGGATGCGTTATCTCTTGACTTACATCGCTCTGAGGCTACGAGTGAGCCACCACTTCCCTATTTTAATGCTGATTCACTCGCTCTGAGCCTTCCCGGTCCCTGCAGTCCGTCTCTTGGCCCTTTGTCACACTTCCCCCCTACGCTTCTGAGTAAAACTACACTCAGGTCTTGGATCTCCTTGACCTTAAGTGAAAAAAAAACCCAAGAAAACCAAAGCAAACCAACAACAAAAAGACCTTCCTTATTCTGGAGGCCCTTGTCTCTGTACAGAGAAACAAAGTGGAGCTTTCTGAAGAAGCATTAAGTTAATGGAAAAATGGTGTTGCCATCAGGACATCCTTAAAATTAAGCATATGAAGTGTATGGGATAAAGGCAAAGGGGAAACTCTACAGAGAAACAAAAAGGTCTTCGGCAGCCTGAGATTCTTGTCTGTATTACAAAACTGAACAAATTGGCGTAGGGAAATGAACTGTTACCATTATACAGTTACTGGGATTTCATAGAATCATCGAATGTTAGGGGTTGGAAGGGACCTCTGGAGATGATCGAGTCCAACCCCCCTGTCAAGCAGGACCATAGAATCTAGGGCAGGTTACACAGGAAAGCATCCAGACGGGTCTTGAAAGTCTCCAGAGAAGGAGCCTCCACAACTTCTCTGGGGAGCCCGTTCCAGTGCTCTGGAACCCTCACAGTCAAGAAGTTCCTCCTCCTCATGTTGAGGTAGAACTTCCTGTGCTCTAGCTTGCATCCATTGCCCCTCACCCTATCGCAAGGCGCAAGTGAAAAGAGGTTGCCTCTTTCTTCTGGACACCCAGCCCTCACATTCATTAGATCCCCTCTCAGTCTTCTCTTTTCCAGACTAAAAAGCCCCAGGTCTCTCAACCTTTCGTTAGGCATCAGATGTGTCTGAACCAGTAACCTGGCTGTAAAGCATCCACTGTGTGAAGGTGTGTCCAAACTGCTGAAGCTCTTTGACAGGCGGCAGGCTCACCCGCCCCAAATCACTCTCTGAAATAGAAATCATTCAGACTGCATGATTTTGCAGCAAAGTGATGTGTGCCTTCGACTTGGCTACCTTTTAAAGCTCCTTTGATCAAATGAGTCCCTCCAATCCAGGGAATACCTACAGCAGCACCACAACAATCATCATCCCACGTCAATCTCCATTCCTCTGGTGCAATGCAACAACATCACATAATACGACCACATGAAACAACTCCAAATGTTAGTCAAGGCACAAACCCCCAAAATTTATGCTTTGCCCTAAAATTCTTATTTGCACAGCTAGCTCATGGAATGTTTGCTTCTGCATAGTAGCCACTGGGGCAGAGATTTCTGAGGACATTTCTCAGCATTCCAATTCTTGGTTGGAATCTTTTTTTCTTTTTTTCATATTATGCTCCAGCTGTGCTGAAATGATCGTAATCTGCAGCAGGAATTGTTCTGCCACCTCTAGCCACTTAGTGACCTCTACTCCCTAAAGCAGCAGTAGGGTAAGAAGGTATTCTGCAAACACAGAAGAACTGGAACGTCTCTCTGATGGTGTCCTGGTTTGGCTAGGATAGGGTTAATTTTCACCAGGAGTTGGGAGGGAGCCACAGGACTATTCCATACCATGCTGACCTCCCGGTGCTCAGTCCAAGCCAGCCACAGGATCGCTGGTCTCTGCTGGTCTCTGCTCAGGGTCTGCATGCTTTGTATCTTGTTTTGTACATTGTTATCACTGTTATTGTTACTGTTGTTGTTCTGACCATTGCTTTTGCATTGCTGTATTAAATTCTCCTTATCTCAACCCACAGGGTTTGTATTTTCCTCCCTCTTTCCTTCCCGTCGGTGCCGGCAGGGTCTAAACCACCACCACCACTGGAAAGGCTGAGAGCCCTGGGGCTGGTTGAGGCTGGAGAAGAGAAGTCTGCCAGGGGGACCTGATCAATGTTTATAAATATCTAAAGGGCACAGGTCAAGAGGATGGGGCCAGACTCTTTTCAGTGGTGCCCAGTGACAGGACAAAGGGCATAAACTGGAACACAGGAAGTTCTACCTCAACAACAGGAAAAACTTCTTTGCCGTGAGGGTGACGGAGCCCTGGCCCAGGCTGCCCAGAGAGGTTGTGGAGTCTCTTCTCTGGAGAGGTTCCAAACCACCTGGACATGATCCTGGACAACCTGCTCTGCGTGACCCTGCTTTAGCAGCAGGGTTGGATGAGGTGATCTCCACAGGTCCCTTCCAACCCCCACCACACTGAGATTCTGGTAACATAAGATCTGAGAGTATTAAAAAAGGTAGATCACTCCCTAGAGTAAGAGACGGAAGGTTGACACTGTATCAATACCCACACTTTGATACTTAAAGAAGGAAGATTTGATTTTTTTTGCTAAAATTTGGCTAAAATTTATGACATCTGATATTAACACATAATTTCAGTCATTCTGCTTGAGAAACCCCATGCACGCCAAAGCCAGCAAAAACATCTCAAGAAATCAGCAAACACACAAACCCAACATCTTCTGCCCATCTGCTCATGCTGACAACCGGCCAGCAGTAACTGTGGGCTTGGGAGAGCAAGTTTTTAGATGGCAATAGCTATCTGCTACTGAAAAGAAATGAAACTTTAAAGTTGCAGTACAGTTTCTCCCACCACACGGCCCTCATTTCACAACAGCACTGCACAGAGTAAAGCCGGTACAAGGGTAATACCTCTGGTTGTTCACACGCAGCAAACGGCAGGCGAAGCTGTAACTGCAGCTACACAAGCCACAGTATTTCATCCACTATTGGAACTACGCAAAAAAATGGGAATCTGAAAACAGCAACAGCTACACACAGAGCTAAAGTCATGGTAGCACCGTGGAGAAGAATTTATGAGATCTTCAGAGCCTGAAACGAAGAACTCTTTGATTTCTAGTTGGTTTCCAATTTCTATCCCATTACACGTGGTCAAAGCAAGACAGCGGTGCAGGAGCAGTGTGAGGAGCACAGACTTCTCCAAAATACAGCCTGGGAGTGACTGTGTAGAAGCAACAGTTCACAGCAACCCAAGAATCTAACAATAACCCTTCCTAAAGAGAGCAACAATTACATCCAGGTTACAACGTGTTTCCTTCAAAGTGAGTCTCAGAATGCCACCTACCCACGACCACTGAAATGATACACTTACAAGTTTTGGGACAGTCCATACCAGACTGGAAACCTGTGACAACTTCCATTCTTTGCAGAATACTTTTTTTTTTTTTTTTAATTACACTATTTACTAACCATAAAGTCTTCTATGTTGGTATAATATACTCAGCAGGCACCAAAGTCAGACTTCACAAGGACCTTTCATTTCTTTTCTCTCATTTGCCAAGAAATCGGACCTGACTTCACCAACAGTTTAGCATAGTCTAACCTTTACTGGGAGTTTTGCTTCTCAACTTTATAAACCAAACAAGCCACAGTTGTTTCTTATTATTATTACTGTTATTAATCACTTATTTGATGATCAGCCCCCACATTTGAATATTCTACCAATAAGAAAACTTTATTCTTATTACAGACAGTGTTTTATACTTCCACATCTAGACGTTCATAGCTAAACAGAGGAGGAAAAGCCCTCATAAATCTCCATGTGGCAGCACGTACGTTTTTCACTTTTATGAATAGCAAGGAAAAACCAGAAGTTACGTTCAGGGCCCTTTGGTTTACACTGATGTTTTCATGCTTTCAAACTTTACCCCCCTATACAGTTACTTCAAATTTAGTAGTCTGCAATAATAAATGTAAGTGAGAATTTGCATAAAGGCACACCTTTAAAAAAACAGTTTACTAAAAAAAACCCAAAACAATTCTAACTTTTTAGTAACTCCTAAAAACTACCACACTGCTTGAAGATCATAAAATCATAGAATAGTCTGGGTTGGAAGGGACCTTAAACATCATCTCATTCCAACCCCGCTGCCATGGGCAGGGACACCTCCCACTAGACCAGGTTGCTCAAGGCTCCATCCAACCTGGCCTTGAACATTCCCATGGATGGGGCGCCCACAACTTCCCTGGGCAACCTGTTCCAGTGACTCACCACCTTCAGAGTGAAAAGCTTCTTCCTAATTTCTAATCTAAATCTCCTCTCTTCCAGTTTAAAGCCATTACACCTCATCCTATCACTACAAGCCCTTGTAAAAAGTCCCTCCCCAGCTTTCTTGGAGGCCTCCTGCAGATACCAGAAGGTCGTGATGAGGTCTTCCATAAGAGGTCTAAGATGTCTATATAAGTTGCTAACCCCTCACATGCAAATCATAACAGTGAGTTAATACCCCAACGCCGACCACAGAACATTTCGTACCTGTATGAATTCTGATATGTTCTATGAGCCGCGCTGTTCCTTTGCTGGCATAGTTGCAATATCGACACTTCAACTTCCCGTCGAATGTCCTTTCAAACCCATCCACTAACATTCCTGAGTTTTCATCCAGTGAAACTTCAACGGAAGGATGATCCAGACCATTCTGATCACCTTCTGTCCCAGCTGTGAATAATGCAACCGAGAGGTCAACCAGGAATCAGCGAGATTCGATCTATCGTGCTGTGCGAATACGCCAAGTATCTTTTGCTTCTCTACGCCTTTGATCTTTAAATATACAGAACTATAAAAACACACCCCGATTAAAACAAAGGTACATACACATCTCTGGTGAGATGAAAACGACTACCAGAAATGCTTCCATACAACTGTAGTAGTCTGCCTAATTATCTGGAATGTAAACAGCGCAGTTATTCTGAAAAAAAAGAAATAAATGGATAGCCCTGAGATTATCTTACCTCCCTGAAGAGTCTCTGCTTCCTTGTCTCCACTAACTGAGCCAGAAATCATATTTACATGGTGAGTCTGCTGTGTAAGATATTCCTGAAAATCTTTTACAAAGTCCAAAGTTTCTGGCTTCTTTTCACCCATATTCTCTCTTTATGTTTACAACCTCTTGCACCTAAGAAGGAAAAATATTTTCAAAACACAAGTGTTATTGAATTTGAATGCATTCAGAAAAAGTTTGAAGTTTGGGGTTTTTTTAAGTGAGGGATTACTTTCATCACACAGCGTGACTGAATGCACAATTTAACAACCATAAGAATATTATTTTTAGAGGTTTTAATTCATTAAAGATCACCAAGTACATATTACTGGGGAATATCAAATTGGATAAAATGACATAATAATAAAACCACCTTGCCTTACTTTTTTTTTTAAACGGATCATACCTGAATTTCAATTCCCTGCTAAGTAGCAAACATGCTCCAAAACGTGCTCCCAACAGGTCAGACAGAAAGCACAGAGCACAGCGTCTCCACTTCCTCTGGAAGGAAAAAAGGGAAGTATAGCTCCATTATTCTTCCCAACCCCCACGAGCTGTAAGAAGGAAACTTGAAAAAAATACATATGCTTTGAAATACAGGTTCTAACAGTCTGCTGCTGAAAGTTTTAGTAAAACAATTACACTTCTAGCAAAAAAACTTTTCAAAGGCTGCGTCCGCTCTTTCATGTACCTCACTGAGAGACTAGCTCACTAGTCATTTCAATAGTTTCTCACATGGCTCCAAAAATCCTAGAGTTATGGCAACTGTAATCACAGAATCTCAGAGAACAGCTTGGGTTGGAAGGGACCTCAAAGATCACCTAGTTCCAAGCCCCCTGCCATGGGCAGGGACACCTCCCACTAGACCAGGTTGCTCAAGGCCCCATCCAACCTGGCCTTGAACAGCTCCAGGGATGGAACATCCACAACTTCCCTGGACAACCTGTGCCAGTGTCTCACCACCCTCAGAGTGGAGAATTTCCTCCTAATTTCCAATCTAAATCTCTCCTCTTCCATGTTGGGAAACCAACCGGATGTCACTGATTAGATTGAAAGAAGCCTTATAAAAAGCAGTATTTTGTAGCTCTCCAAAAATTTTAGTTTTCTATCCTGCCTAAAAGCCTTAATCCATTTCCTTATTTTGCAGTGAAATAATAAAAGTATCAACTGGAAGTTATTGGTCATGCTCTTTCCTGGGACTGTGAATGACAAACCTCTAGAGTCTCAATTTGCAGTGAGTTTGTCAAGACATAACTCAGGATTCAGTTGGAAAGAGGGCAATGAGTCAGTCACATTATTATCCCTGCAGATTACAAGAACTAATTTGCAAAGCCACATTTTCAATAAGAACATCTTTTTGTTTTCCAATAGCTACTAAACAAGGCACCAGGTGACCTACAAAAACTCGACTCCTGAGTTCGAGACCACATCCGAACACATCCTCCTGTTTTTTCAGTTATTTACAAGCGCTAGTTATTTCTGGCATCCAGCTGAGTATGTTCTTTCATATCCTGACTACGTGTGTGCTTGAGTCCCGTCATTACTGTCACCATTAAGTTAGTTTCGAACACATCTTCACTCATCAATATTGCCTACCTTCTTTTAGGTGTCACCAGCCTCGTGCAGGCTTAAGTTAATTTGTGTTCCATTTGTTGGTGTCTCCTGCAATAAAACAAAGATATCGGGACACGAATTAAATATAGGGAAGAGAAAACCAGGACAATCCAGAGTCATGACCAGGCCAACTTTCACCGAAGTATAATAAGAAGGAATAACAGTTTAAAATTAAACCATTCTAAGTGTTGAATGGTTCAAAATGAAACCACATTAAAGGTCCATATTTTCACAGAAGAATCTGTGTATCCCTTTGTGTAAGGCACAAAAACTTATCTGATCAATTCCTTTTGTAACGACATTTAATCTTTACAGAAACTTAAGATTTTAAAAATCCATTTGGGGAAAAGACATTATTTTGGTGATCAACTGCATAAAATCTTCCTCCCTCTATCTCATCACTTTAATTTGAAAACATTAATCCTTTTTTTTAATGTTAATGTAGGTAAGTTGCCACAACTTAAGCATCGCCTCCAACCTCTACGTCTGCACGCACAGAAGAACCTTTTGTGATTTGATGGGGGGGGATTTTTATAGATATAGAACCAGCAGTTCTCCTCACTGGGGAAGAACAACACAGATCAGATGCCAGCCCCGTCACTCCTGCAAACCAGTAAATGCAATTCTCATCATCAGAAACCTGAGCAGACCAGCTCGTGTTTCGGGGGCCGAACACACCAGATGTTCCTCAAGTTCTACTTACACAGAACATTTTCTGCACAGACAACTACATCTCTCCAGCCTTCAACACCGGCGGGTAGAACACCGGTTATTCCCTTCCTACGCCGGTGCAAGTGCTGGATTTAACCCCAGTCCCCGTGCTGGTGTGTACTAAGTTTACTGTCTAAGAAGCTCCATAGGATGTGCTGGGGGGGGACAGGCGTTAGAAATATTTCAACCTAAAGAATTCTGCTGAAGGAAATAATTCAGACACAGTAAAACCAGTAGGGTAACACGCGCAGTAAGAACTCATACCACAGTAATTATAAGGGAATAAAAGAATATTGCTGTGAGCACGTGTAGGCACCGCGTTTTAAGGCGTGAATAAAAATCCACAAAGCGGGGGATACTTCGCTGCCCCAACCTCATCTTCTGCAGGGCAAGTGCCTTAAGGAAGGAGGGAGGACCCAAAGTCTACCCGAGCCCTTCCGAGGGAGCCGTGCGTGTGGGAAGGGGAACGGCAGCGCCGGTTTGGCCGGGCCGAGCCCCGCGACCTGTCACCGCGGACCACCGCCGGTTCCCCGCCACCCCCTTCCCACACCGGCCACGTCCGAGCCCCCACCACCTTTCCCCCGCCCTCCCCCGGCCCAC
>VZZY01025961.1:18520-53645 GCA_013400335.1 Eurystomus gularis | reverse complement strand
TCGGCCGCCGGCGGGGGTCCCCGGGGAGCGGGGCTGTACTCGGCCCCTTCGAGGGCAGCTCCGCGGGGGGTGAGGGCGGGTTTGGAGAACCCTGCTCCCCTTGGGTCTGGTGGGGGGGTTTCGTCATTCGGTAGCTTCTTGCGATTCTCAGGAAGCGGCTGGAAGCTGGAGCAGCCCCTGGGTGATGCCCAGTGAGGAGACAGCGCTGCTCAGGCAGAGGAGGTGCTTTGATGTCTCCTCCTCGTATCTAAACAGACTTGCAGCGCTGTAGGGATGATCGAAAAACGAGGAAACAAGCAGAAAACCCCGGGGTTCTGCCACACACGGGCTTTTACTCTGCGGAGTAAGAAGACACGCTGGCCTGGGGCCGTCTCCCGGCAGCTTGTGGGTGTGTTGTCGCAAGTGGAATAAAGAAAACCCTGTAAATCGGAAAGAAATAAAGAAAACCCCATAAATGAGGGCAAGCAAGGTTCATGTGGTGGAGCCTCTCTGCTGAGGGATGGGAGCTGTCTGGAAGTCAACTGGGACAGGTACAGGAGGGGAAGTCATCAGGGAAAGCCAAGTGAGTTTAGGAAAATAATTGCTTTGGCCTTTTTTGTTGTTGTTGTTTATATCTTAATGGTGCTGCCACATCCACCAGCATTAAAATCGTGTTTTACATTGTGAAACAAACAGAAGCAAACTGAAAGAACTGATCTTCAAAGAGCAGAGGTGGAGGTAGAAATGGAGATGAAACAGAAAAATCAATGTTATCAGCAACACAGAAGGCAGTTTTCAAATGCGTGGTGTTTAGCAGGGCAAGCAGTCTGTGTTTTGCAACAGCGTAAATCACTACCTGCAGAAAAAGAGGGAGAAAAAGCAGGGAAGCAGTATCAAAATGTTTGAATAACGTACACGCACTTTAAGTATCTGAAAGTTAGCGCTATATGGCTGAATGACTTCTAAGGATAAAAATGTAAACAATAACATAGTGAATTTCTTATTTTTATTTTTTTTTTACTCTAAATGTTGAAATCTACCATAATTTCTACAGTGCGGTTAGTCTGGCATACCTGTGGGTTGCTGCTGTGGGTGCAGGTGTTGCCAGTGTAGGTCCCATCCCTTGGGGCCATCCTCCTGCTTTTAGAACTTTTCGAGGTAGCCTTGTTAGGAATACTCCTTCTGTCCTGTAGCACCATCTCGATCAGATATCAACAGTTACTAAGCCATCACTGCATCTGTACGCTAAGGGCTGCCACGGTGGGACACCTCTCTGCCACTCTGAAGTGAGTTGGTTGCAGTGGAAGAGCCTCCAAGTGAAAGCTCTGTGGAGGAGGTAGAGCCTGGGGTGGTTTCTGCTGAGGGGAAGTGAACGAAGGAATGGTTCCCGCAAGCATTAACTTTTCTCAAAACCTTTAACCTTGTTGCCAAGGGCAGGCCTGCTAAAACCTGTAGCAAACACTGAGCTGTTTACTGTGTTTCGAAGCTTCTACTTGCTAGCCAGGCATCTGACAAGTCACTTGCTGATGTGGCCCCATGCACATGTGGTTGACCTTGCTGAGCTGCTTTTAATGAAGTTTGTCCAGCTTCCCATTTTCGTGACAGTATATGAGAAAAATCTCCGTGGTTTTTGTGGTCTATGACATCTATAGTTCTTGCTCTGCATGGAGCAGAGTCCTCTGCAAGCGTTCAGTGATGTGTTCACCTGCATGGTCGCTAATTCTACAACCAAGTGTCAGGTGCCATCAAACAAAAGTAGAGGTAATCCTATAGTACTACCAGTTGTTGTTTCAGCAGTGCTGGCTTCTTGCCTACTGGCTGTATTTACTTGCAGCTTTTCAAAAACTTTTGTATTCTTAAGAAGGCACCGTGCATTTTTCCTGACAGCCCTTGGTCAGTCCTGGTGAGATACTCTCAATGATTCGTCTTTGGTTATATCACCATGAAAGAAAAATGCTCTTTTCTTTGTACTTGGAAATACAGTAGTGGAAGAAGCAGGAAGTGTGTGTGATTTGTAATCCTATAACTGCTCAGGAAGCATACCGTGTTAAATATATATATGTGTGTCTGTATTCTTGGGTTTTTCCTTCTCAAATCTTACTATGAATATCGACTCGCTCCGGTGGATGTTTAATAGTCTTGCAGTCTGTGCATTGAGTGCCCCTGCCATAGCTGGATGTTCTGTGAATAATCCACTCCTGACTGACAGCTTCCAGAACACGGTTGCCTTGAATTTTACCTCTGTTAAGGCAACTCCTGTTTTGTTTTTCTGTGAAGATCTTCGGTGACTTTAGTAACTTGGGCTTCATTTGAAAGTGTTGCAGCTATTGCTGATCACCCAAACTTTGTATTCCTGAATAAGCCCCACTAGTCAGTGTTTGTTTTATGTGACCAGGGACGTTGAATGCTCACAGCAATATTTGTTTTCCATATTACCACTTCTTACTGTTCTTTTTTTTGTCATGCATGACTGGTTGTGCTGAAGTCAGTGTTTACTTACCATAATAGGTTACTCATCTTGTCTCTTAAGATAAAAAAAGTCCCTCGATCTGTTTTATATCAGTTCTTCAGCCAGGGAGATGACAAGTGATGAAAGCCAACATGAAAGAGAATGAATTATTAGAAGGTTCAAAGGAATTTTTACTTCCTGACCCCAAAGTTTCTGTCATTTTTGGAGGAGTGCTGCTATCACAATGTGCATTGCAAGACTGTCCTGCATTCTGCAAGCTAAATAGCAGTCTGGGTACGGCACAGGCAGCCTGTCTGCTCGCTGTGGGGTTAAGAGTGCGTGCTGGCAAAAATGTGTGTTGTCAGGCATATGCTCGTATAGATGTTATTTTTATGGCACAGCTGTGTCTCTACTGGGGGTTTCTGTCAGCAGTTGTCTTGGTAAGACATTAATATCTCCACACGTTAGACTGACATTGCAAAAGTGACAGAAGTCTGCAGTGAAGATCTGATCTGTAGATACAGAATATATTGGGTTTAGGGAGCTACAGGAGCAAAGCTATTTTTCTGTCTTGCCTTTTTTAAGATCAGTCAGTGAAACTGCTTCTTCTTTTACTTTTTTTTGCCGTTCAGTACTACATTTTGCAGCGGTTTAGCTACTACTAGCCTGTTACTTTTTCAGCCAGATCATATTCATTATGATAACCTCTTTTTAAATCCTCAGAAATTATTCTGTGGTTAGAAAGTAGACTAACTTTCAAACCAAACGTGTTCCTTTCTAACACCTGCTGTTACCTACTTCAGTAAGTCTTTTAAGTATAGTTTTCCAAGGTACAAAACTAATTACCTCTCACATTATCTATGTCCACCCACCTGACAATCACTGTGCATAGCTTGCTCCCAAAAGCCACAGCTCTGTTCTGTTTGGTTTTGTGACTTTTGCCACATATGGAATGGTTTGGGTTGGGAGCGACCTTGAAGATCATCTAGTTCCAACACCCCTGCCATGGACAGGGAGACCTCCTACTAGACCAGGTTGCTCAGAGCCCCATCCAGCCTGGTCTTGGAACATTCCCAGTGATGGAGCATCCACAGCTTCCCTGGGCAACTTGTTCCAGTGTCTCACCACCCTCATAGTGAAGAACATCTTCCTAATTTCTGACCTAAATTTACCCTCTTCCAGTTTGAACCTGTTACCCCTCATCCTATCACTGCAAGCCCTCGTAAAAAGTCCCTCCCCAGCTTTCTTGGAGGTCCTCTTCAGATACTGGTAGGCTGCAAGGAGGTCTCTCCAACTGAGTTCCGTTCCCCTATAGTAAGATGCTCTGTGATAGCTCCACACTCTTGGTTGGATAACCAGTGCTTCTTGATAGATATCATTTCAAATTGTTGTATGTTGTAGATGAATGGGGAGAAGTTAAGCATAAATTACTCAGTTTTAGTTCCTCCCTGTACTTTTTCAATAAATCAACCAAATAAGACACAGTAATTATTAGTTACACAGTACTATCAACATACTAACTATAGGATTTAAACCAACTATCTAGAAATTAACTACACAGAAGCACTTAAAGGTCAGAGCTTTGTCTATGAAATCTGTGCTCGCTCTGGACATCATGAAAGTGGTGGATAAAAACACAGTTTGAATACAAAAATCCAGAGTGATGGTAAAGTTACGGACTTTCACAGCAAAATGCTAATAATCCTGATTAAGTTCTGTCAAATTGCTTTAGCAACAAGAGTTGTTGGCCCCTAAACAATCAAGGAGAAAGTTAAGTCTGGCATTAAACTTGACTGGTCTTCTGTAAAAACATTTGTATGTCTATTTTACATTTACTTGTACCATATAATCATTCTGGTTGGAAGACACCTTTAAGATCATCAAGACCAAATGTTAACCCAGCACTGCTAGGTCACCACTAACTCATGTCCCTCAGCTCCACATCTCCACAGCTTTGAAAGCCCTCCAGGGATGGGGACTCCACCACTGCCCTGGGCAGCCTGGGCCAGGCCTTGATAACCCTTGCCAGGAAGAAATTTTTCCTCATGTCCAACCTAAACCTCCTGTGGCTCAACTTGAGGCTGTTTACTCTTGTCCTGTCACTTGTTACTTGCAGGAAGAGCCCGACCCTACCTGGCTCCAACCTCCTTTCAGGGAGTTGTAGAGAGCAGGAAGGCCTCCCCTGAGCCTCCTTTTCTCCAGGCTTAACAACCCCAGGTCCCTCAGCTGCTCCTGATAAGACTTGTGCTTTAGACCTTTCCCCAGCTTCGTTGCCCTTCTTTGGACACACTCTAGCCCCAGTGTTCTTCTCGTAGTGAGGAGCCCAAAACTGAACCCAGGAGTCGATGAAGATATTAATTCTATCAAAATATACACTTACTGCTGTGAATATTGCAGCAGGCTTGCAAAATGATCTGTACAGATGAATACTGTCAGCAGTGTTTATTTGCTGTAAACACCAAAATTGACTAAAAATCATGTTTGTGAATACTTTGTAGAACAACATGGTGTTAGCAAACTTCCAGAAAGAGAATTTTATGGTGTTTCAAGAATAATGAAAGGATATTCCCTTTTAGGACACTGACAGAGGGTTATATCTTCTCAAAAACTTTCAAACTAGACCTTGAATGTAAGTTGTATTTCCTCATCATTTACTGAATAAAAACACTGGGTAAAATAGTTTATTGCTGTCTGTCTACAAATAGAAATTCTATTAAGTGCTCTGATGTTCTGTGTTTATTGTCAACAGCTGAAAAGAAATATACCAGCGTATTTGGCTCCTTGGAGAGCATCTCCACGTGTCTTTAGATCCTCCAGATCAGAACTCAAGCCAAATCTAGCCAGCGATGCTGTTGTCTGTGCCCCGCTTCAAACGTTCACCGAAGAGGAGACAATGCTGAAAAACATGGGTACGTACCTCTTATCTCTGTGGTTCAAATTCAGAAATGTTGAACGAGGAGGGAGATTTTAGCTTGAAAAGTTCTTTTAATTATTTAATTCTAGCTAAACGTTGAGATTGTTGTGTGGGATTGTGCTTAATTTTAAAACTGCTTTAGCTCACAAGAGAAAAATGTTGTGTTCTTCTTCCATGTTACCATAGCACGGTTCCACAAACCACAGTGCAGTTTACTCTGCATAAATAAATATAAACTGTTCAAAACCATTGCTGTCGCAGAAGTGCAATTGCCTGGTGTTGACTCGTGCCCTTTCTGAAGTGTTTAGTTTGGCTGCAGTTAACTGCTCTGCCTGGTTTTTGAAGATTTTAAATATACCCAAAATAGTGGCGGATGGGATGTGATGAAGGAGACAGTGTTTCAGAAGGGATCCTCGGAGCAGAGGTGGAAGAGTGAGGACTGGCACATCTGGGAGAGAGTTTGTAAAAGGCTCCAGTTAAACAGGAACAGTCTTACAGGATGTTGTGCACTCAACACGCATTAAAAACCTGGGACCACCTTTCCTTCAATTTACAAAGAAATTAAACCTGCAGGTTTAATTTATAAAGAAACACGATACAGCTAACCAAATAAGGGATGTGTTTTGAAATATTTTCTATCTTTTTTTTTTTGTCAATCAGTGTTACATCAGCATGGCTGAGATGCTTTCAAAGTTTCTGAATTTATAGGAAGTGCTTGTTTCAGTTTAGAGAGTTGTATCCGAGTTGAGACAACAAAGGTGGCACATCACCATCTTTCACCTGGGCAACCTTTTATCCTTGTAATCCAGCAGAGTCAGGGAATATGTGCATAACCTGCCAGAAGTACCACACTGCTGTCACATGGATCTTCCAGGAGAGTGTTAGAATACTTACACGCTTTCTTTCTTCTCTTTGTTACAGTGGCAAAATTTGCTGAGGACCGAGTTGCACCTTTGGTGCAAAAAATGGACGAGAATTCAGAAATGGAAGACTCTGTAATACAGGGATTGTTTGAACAAGGGGTCTGCACATTTTTACTTCGTCTTTTATTCAGAAAGTGACATCATTTTACAACTCTCTAGCCATGCACTCTTCAGACTTTTAATTTAAAGATTGAGGGATATAATTATAATCATTAAAAATTTTGGATTTATCAACAGCAAGGCAACTTTCTCTTCTTTTTTACTGCATTATCATGCTCATCTTTCACTGTAATATTCTTTCCATCTCTCCCTCTCCCATACCACAGTCTTCATCTTACCTTTGAGTTCCTTGTCTTCCTTCTCCCACCCTATTTTTTTTTTATTTGGATAAGCATAATTGTGTAGAATGCTAGAACCAGCATGATTCTGGTAAGTGTTGGTGGAAGAAGGTATCAGGAGTCCTCTATGTCTTTGCTGGCCAACCACGAGGATTTGGGTTGCAGACATCCTTTTGATCACTCCTGGCTTCAATTTTAGCCTTTCCTGCTATCAAACCTAAAGCCTGTCTGGGGTTAGAATATCATTTTACACAATGACAACTCTAAATATTAGATTTCTGTTGAGATGGCAATTGTCCTGGAAAATGTAATCAAATTAGGGTGATGCTTGGCCTGTATACTGCACACATTAGTTATTGACTGCTTGGTGAAGAATTGTTAGTTTGTTATGGGTGTTGAAGGAAAACAGGTCTTTGGGGAAGGATCTGGAAATACTTGCATTCTGAGGTTTCCATTTTAGTCTCTTAAATAGCAGCTTGGACTAACAAGCTGTTGACAGGAACCAACAGATTGATCCGTTTGCATCTTTTACTTTGCAGCTGATGGGTATTGAGCTTGGGGAAGAATATGGAGGAACCGGAGCTTCCTTTTTTTCAACGATATTGGTGGTAGAAGAATTGGCCAAAGTTGATGCAGCTGTAGCTCTTTTATGTGAACTCCAAAATACACTAACAAATAAGTTGTTTACCACATATGGAACAGAAGAACAAAAGAGAACTTACTTGCCCAGAGTCACTAGAGATCTGGTGAGTCAAATTCTCACTGTACTAAGCTATAATATCATTTTCAATAGTTAGGTAATGTTAGAGGGGTGGGTTTTTTCAGTAACTAAATGGGTGACTGTAACATTGGAAAATACGTGTGAACTTTGAAATATAGGTTAGAGCTGAGATCTGTGGTGATACAGACACGTCCTGTCATCAGTAGCTGAGAGGTAAAAGTGGAAAGGCACTTACTAGTTTCATTAAAATTTAATTTACTGTGGAAAAGAACTTTAAAGCCGTTGACTTTGACAGACATGTAATTATATACTGTTCCTATTCTTAATCTCCTGTCTGAAACTTAGTTACTTTGATGCAAGAGGTTAAAAATGTTTGAATTTCAGAGATTGGTGCTTGTGTATAACTATTATCATTGCAGAATTTATTCTATTTTGTGCTTGTATGTTTAGTAAAACTGAAACTGAATTTTCCCCTTCAATTGACAGATAGGCAGTTTCTGTCTGTCGGAGGCTGGATCTGGAAGCGATGCTTTTTCTTTGAAGACTCGGGCTGAAAAGAAAGGAGACTACTATATTATCAATGGCTCAAAGATGTGGATTAGCTTAGCGGAACACGCAGGAGTTTTCTTTGTGATGGCAAATACAGATCCGTCCTCAGTAAGTTGCTGAAGAATAGCTGTGTTTCGGTGACAGCTGATGATATATGAAACTATGGACTTTATATTAATAATCTGATGTTAAAGGTTAATACTCTTTGCACCTTTTCCTAGCTGACAGCAAACCTTTAAAAATATTTCCCAACAAAAACTGAGAACTTGCCGAGCAATTTAATAAATTCCTTCCACCAGGGAAAATAAAAATGTCAGAATCATAATTGCTTAGATGAAGAGCACAGCATGCATGGGTGTTCTTCAGAGTAACGGAATAATAGATAGTCTTAAGTTTTTCCAACCCTTCGGACTTAACTGACAAGTTGCTGTTGTTAAAAGGCGAAATAGAGCTTGGGCTACATCTACTGGAAAACTGAAAAGGATACAACAGCAAAGTGTGTTCAGATAAACAATCTGTAGCTGAAGATGCACGTTTCATGTTCTGTCACCAATTTAGATCAAGGTAATAGATTGAGAAAAGTCAACTGCAGCCTCTAAAATGTACTCTACCAATATGTTAGCGATAATCAAATACAAAACTAAATTGTTTAAATCTTCTATTTATTTTTTTAAGCTTCTTCCAATATCTCTTTCTTAAAAATTCAACTTGAAGGTATTTATTTTTAAAATTAAAATTTCAGGCTTTGACTAAATAAGAAGAGGGCTTTTTCTTTCATTGTGTCGAACACTTGAACGTTGTGTCACTTTCTGAATTTTTATTCATCTATTCACAAGCTGGTGGGTGATTTGAGTACTACATACAATGAAAATACATTTTATAAGCCAGTTTCTATATTTGCTAACTGCTGTGTGCTGTTGTATATTCTGGAGTTGTTTCTGTATTAGTGTAACATTTTAAAAAAATGTATCATACATTGCTTAAAGTTAGAAATTTGCCTTTAAATATTCAAGAAGGAGGTTAAAAGTCAGTGCTGCTTGAAGATTAAATAACAGTTGAGGTCAGTATAAATGAGAAAACAGACCGGTGTAGAACTGTGTCCTGAAATGTACACTCTGCACTTCCAGAAGAACCACAGGACTGTCGCCCTTTCAGTGAGAGGCGGTGCTGTGGATGTAGCGACAGGAAAAGATGGAAATACAGCCTGGAACACCTCGCGCTTCTGTCTCTTGGGCCTTGTAGTATGTTGCGTTAGAGACACGGGTGGGGTTGTGGCTGGGGGAAATGCTGAGGAGCGAGAACGAGTGGTGGAAAGTTGAGAGAATTGGGAATAAGAATTCCACAGCGGGAAAGAGAGAGCGACGGCTGCCAGGAATCACTATTCTGTACCAAGAATCTAGTTCAAGGTGTCAAAGATCTGAAGATTATAAGCCTGTACATAGGAGATGCCCGGATTTAGATGTGCTATACAATCTATGTGTTGTCACATGCTTTATGTAGTGTCCTGTCCGGGTCATTATCTGAATCCCAAACCCACTCTTTAAGCTTTTTGATAACAACCATCATCATGATTTCAGAGTACTTTATTAAGCATATTCCCCCTACCTCCCTGAGGTGAAGAGACAGTGACACCCACGTTCCGCAAGCTGGAATCACAAGGGGATGTGTGAATCTGGGTGTTGGATTAGTCCATTGTTTGACAGTGACGTTTGTTCCAACAGCAAGCAGGAGCTTCATTGCACAGCCATTGCTTTCCCAGTGGTTTCCAGTATAGACAGGCACCACAGTCCTCTCTGTTTCATCTACATCACACCAGTCCCGTGTCTTATCGAGAGAACTTTTAAGGTTGTTCTGTTTGTTTTCCACATGGAATATTTTAATAGGAAGGTCTCTCTGGCCTTTGTTCAACCATAATTAGGAGACATAGAGAGAACAGATGATGGTGCCACTGTTTTATTCAGGAATATAGTGTTAAGCAGGTGTAAAATTTTGGTACTGGAATATATATTTAGACCGCTATTGGGTGATATAAGTATAAAAAACAGTTCTTGATTGATTTTTAATTCATCCTAGGGATACAAGGGAATTACATGCTTCATAGTGGATCGTGGCACAGAGGGACTTCACATAGGGAAGAAGGAGGACAAGCTTGGAATCAGAGCGTCTTCTACCTGCCCAGTAACATTTGAAAACGTTAAGGTATTGTAAGTTGTTTAGCTATTGAAGCATAATTTCTGTATGATTGGAGCTTGGCCACATCTAAGGAAAGAATTATAACTAAATTCCCTTTTATTTTTTTCCTTAAACATACTGATTGTTTGGCATATTTTAACTTTTTCCTCCTTAATCTTTCACAAAAGTCTTGGGGGGGGGGAGTTTTAAAAATCTGAATACAGTTTTTCTCAGTCATCAGTTTATAATCACATGCATCAGGGAATGCTCTAATCAGATATTCTAGTAATTAAATGTCTGCCTTCGCTTATGAGGAACATTAAATAAAACGTCTACACTGATTCACCCATGAACCCTACTTGCAGTTGCAAAGCAGAATAGAACAGGAATAATTGAACAGTTTTATTCTTTAGGTTCCTGCGACCAATATCCTGGGACAGGTTGGACAAGGATATAAGTATGCAGTTGGAATGCTGAATACCGGCAGGATAGGTATTGCTGCACAGGTGGGTAATTTTGTTCAATACTGAGTACGACCAGTATATAACTTTGAATTTGGATTGAAATTTGCAAAATATCTAAAGCTCCTAAGGATAAACTATTTAGAAAATACTTTATTCAAAAGTCAGGTGCCACTAGATGTCACTGTTCCTGTGTCTAAGTTACAGTAAAATACTGAAACAACTGTAAATGATGAAATTCTCCTTCGGTGATATAAGCAATAGATTTAGAAAGCATTAAATGACAATTAGTTTGTCTGTGGTCCTTAACTTACTGCTACTGAAACATATCCACATTTTTATCTTGCATTATGCAAATTTATTTTACACAGATATCTAGCTCTGGAAAATAGAACACACTGAAATGTATAATAGTAATGTTTCCAACTGTGATTGCATGAGAATGCCAAATGTGACCTTATGCCATGTTTTGCCAAGAACTTATTTTTAAAAGTAAATTTATTTTTAAAATAAATATGTTTATATATATATAAATATAGCAGAAGTGTCCTAGTTCATTGTCATGTTTAAAAATAGCACCTTATGGCATCGTAGGAGAAAATATTTGCTGACCTTGGGGAGACCATTTCAAAATGTTGTGTTTGGTTGTAAACTCAATTTGGATCTCAGATTGCTGCTGATTTCAGTAGAAATCTGGTTCAGCCCTATAATAAAATGACTTATGCCAAGTTTTTTCTATTGTTTATTTACTTTTGAAAGTAATCTTTTTCTTTTTTTCCTACTTTGTTGTGCTGTATAGGGTGTAATGTGTCTGTACTACCAGTTGCCCATATCTTTTGCCCTAGTTTGTGGACAGCCCAGACATAATTGTCCTCATGAGATTTAGACTTTCCCCGTGGCAGTATACTGTGCTGCTAAATGGGTTGGCTTTTCCATCATTTGTAAAGATTATCTGTGATTAAATTTTGTCTGATGCAGCATTTAAAAACTAGGGCTGTGGACCCTGTTGTTCCCAGAGATATAAATAATACAGAGGCTCTGGCAGTAAAATACATGGTCTGGATTTTACTCTTAATTACTCCAAGCTACACGTAGAACCTAATTAAAAGTTAAGGTCAGGTAGTTGTTATATCTTAGTTACTACTTTCTTAGCACCTTCAAATAAGAAGAAATGCACTTGAATGGACAAGAACAGCAGTTCTAAAGCCCTGCAGTATTGAATTTAGTTTTGCAGTAATAATAGTTTTAAAAGAAAATGAATGTATAAAATGTAATTGCGGCTGTGGAAACAATTTCAGATAGTTTCAGTGCAAGGTTGCTGCATGTATTGTTACAGGTGCTGAAGTGGTAGGATGAGGTGTAATGGCTTCAAACTGGAAGAGGGGAGATTTAGATTGGAAATTAGGAGGAAATTCTTCACTCTGAGGGTGGTGAGACTCTCGAACAGGTTGCCCAGGGAACTTGAGGATGCTCCATCCCTGGAGGTGTTCAAGGCCAGGTTAAATGGGGCTTTGAGCAACCTGGTCTAGTGGGAGGTGTCCCTGCCATGGCAGAGGGGTTGGAACGAGATGATCTTTGAGGTCCCTTCCAACCCAAACCATTCTATGATTGTATATGTTGATACACTTGGTTCATCTGTATGGGTTTCTTTAAGAAGGCAACAAATCTGGTGCTACAGCTGATCAGCAGCAGACGGCATTATTTTCTTAGGTTATTCTCCCACATACTGCTTTTTATAAGTATTGTGGTTTTTTTCTAGAACCATAAATGATTTAGGAGTAGATTTTTGAACCCAGTCAGAGTCATGTTTTTACCTTCTTGGTAAAGCTTTCATCTTAATACGTGGATCTATCCAAAAATACCCATATACTGTTGTACATAATTAAAAGTAGCCATTAAAACTTATAAAAAGTAGACTAAGCTGCTTGATGTGACAGCTGAGTGCCATGTTCTAGTACCCTGCCTTAGAAAAGTTTGGGATTCCAGTTCTATCATTACCTTGCTTTTTGTTCATTCTTCATGCCATTCATTCCCCCTCTTTTTTTTCTTCCTTGTTTGATGCTTCCCCTAATTTAATTTCCTTTGTTTTTCCTAAAAGAAAAACTGGGTAGAAAGAATGTGTTCAGATGGATTATAGTTATGTAATGAAACCAACTGGTCTTATATACTAATCACTATATATTCCAAGACATATGAGAGGCAGGATCCTTTCTTTACTATCTTGTTTGGAGTGGAATACACTTCTCAAAATTTGGTAGCTAAAAATAGGTAAAACTAGTGTACTTTCCAGGTTTCGTAATGTTTCTTTAGGCCAACAAATCAGACACTAGCACAGATGGGAATGTAAATGTTCGTGTGTAGTTTTTTCCCCGATGTGATCCTCCAAGATAACAATTGTCTCTTTTCTGCCTTCGCTGCTGACTGAAGACAGTGTGTGAAAAGGCAATGGGTCTTCTAAAATTGTTCTGTGGAGGTTTTTTTTCCCTAGAAAATGCCAGAAGAAATGTTATCTCTCCTTCCACTACATGCCAGGGGAGGTTTTGTGCCAGGGGCAGTTTAGATTGGATGTCAGAAAGAAGTTCTTTACTGAGAGAGTGGTTGGGCACTGGAACAGGCTGCCAAGGGAAGTGGTGGAGTCACCATCCCTGGAGGTGTTCAAAAAATGGGGAGATGTGGCACTTTGGGACATGGTCTAGGGGTTGGAGAGACGTTCAGCAAAGATTGGACTAGATGATCCGAGAGGTCTTTTCCAACCGGAATGATTCTCTGATTCTAATTTTCTAAATTCTGAAATAAATTGCTAATTCCAACAGTCTAGTGTCTTCTGTAAAATGAGAAATTATTCCAATTATGAAAACAGCCTTGAATAATCAATCAAATTATTTCTTCTTTAATAGTGTAGTGTAGCTCTATAGGTGTTTAGTTTACAGTTGTTCTCCCATGTAATTCAGAATTTTCCCAGAAACACTTAATATTTGTACAACCAAAGTTGACCCATAAGTTTTGTTCAAAAATTAGTCAGTGTTTTCAAAATATTTTGCCTTTAGTAAGAAAGATTCTTTCAAGAATAGAACAGGCTTATTACTCAAAGTTTGGGGCTTTTTTTTCTCCTAATTTACCTCAGTATTTCTTATTTCTTACAGATGTTAGGACTGGCACAGGGGTGCTTTGACCGTACAATTCCTTATACAAAGGAGAGAGTCCAGTTTGGGAAAAGCATATTCGATTTCCAGGTACTTGTTAATGAACACATGGGATGTTTCCTCCTAGAGAACAATAGTTACCACAATAGTCAGTAAAATGAGTAATCTGACTTGAATAATTTGTGCTCCACATTGTGTCATGTCCCTACTTACCTGTATTTGAGAAAAATTTTTCAAAAGAATTTCAGATAAGCATTCACCTGCCTTCTAAAATACATAAATTCAGTGCTCTGTGCCTTTGCAAGTACCATATAAATCATTTAAAACTTCAAAACATGATCAACATAACTCCTTTTCCTTGGTAGGATATTCACTGCCTTTGAAAATAATCCACATGGAACTCCTTTCTCTTCTGATTTCAATATCACAGTTTGTTGAATGTCTCCCAGGTTTTTTCCCCTTTCATGAGGTGTAGGGGAAGGCTTTTTTCTGGAGACACTAGAAATTATAAACAAGATGAGAGACACTGATTGAATTTTTAGATTTCCCATGTTATACAAAGACATTTAGTTTTCCTGATGAAATCTGTATCTTAAACCGACAAAAAGACTCTTTGTTGCAAAAATCATCTATAGTTTAATAAAGAAGATATATAATTGGAATTACTATAGTAATTTCCGTGTTAAAAGAAACCTACATCTTGGCTGTAGGAACATTAGTAATACTCATAATTTATATGAATTTTAGGAAGCACCCACAGATATCTCGGAAATTATTGGAATTGCATCTTTAGAACGGGAAATGGAATTTATAATTGCCAAATCATTTTGTTATTTTGACCTGCATATATAGTTTTGCAAATTTTAGGGTCCAGTGTTAATGTTCTAATAAGATGAAAGATTTCATTGTGGTTTAGGAGCAAGTTAGGCAACGAAGTACTCATTTTCAATCATCATAATGTTTGGGTCTCCTTAACTAAACCTATTCTTCTGTAATACCTACCACTTGGAGGTGAGCTCGATCACCTTTTTCCTTCCTTTTGAATCCATTTGTCAGTCACATTCTCTAGACTTTTCGGCTGTTCCTAACTCCTGTCTCATGATTATGGGACATGAGAAGAAGTGGTAGTCCCCTTGCTATTTCCCCACTTTATTTAAGAGGTACTTTTCTCAAGTTCTTCTCGGTTCAGCTCACAGCTGTGACCAACCCATGTCACTGTCGTGCTGAAGCGAACGTTAAGATTTGGCTGAAATTTTCCTTGAAAATCCTGGGTGCACAGAGGTTCATGCTGAACCCTCCTGTCCAGCTAGTCAGGCAGGAAGTTCCCCAGTACTCCTGAATCCGAGAAGAGGGAAGGAGAAATGGAAGTGNCCCTCCTGTCCAGCTAGTCAGGCAAGAATCTGAGAAGAGGGAAGGAGAAAATGGAAGTACAGTTTGTAAAAAGGACTTTGGTGGGCCAGAGGCTTGCCTATGTCAATGTCATAGATGCAGAGATGTGCAGAATGACCGGTCCATCTCGATTTTCTATCTTTATTTCAGACTGCAGGTATGTTCCTTGGTGACAAGAAGGGTTCTTGCTAGAAATTCCAGTTCAGTAGTAGACAGTGGTTCTGTCTGACTTGCGGTGTGCTTATTACAGGGGATGCAACATCAGATAGCTCAGGTGGCCACGCAGTTGGAGGCAGCGAGGTTGCTGACCTACAATGCAGCCCGTCTTGCAGAATCAGGAAGGCCGTTCATAAAGGAGGCCAGCATGGCCAAATACTACACTGCTGAGGTAACCTGCAGTTGGTTTATTCAGTGGATTTACTCCACGGCTCTTTAAAAGTTTCTTCTGTTACTGAACGCGTAACTTTCAATTCCTGCTTTGCTGTGCAATCTGTGGATGTACTTCTACCTTGTCTCTCATTCTCAGTCTGTGTATGAAATGTAAAGTAGGCCACCAAAGAACGAACTGCTCGCACCTCTAAACAAAATCTCGAGAAACAAGCAACAAGATTAAGAGATAAAGTGAATTAATATTTTCAATCATCTACAGGGACTTCATTTTCTCAGAAGTTTCTTTTTGTGGCTGGAGAAATGGCGTGGTGAGACTTCATCTGTGACCATTTCAACTCTGCTGGTCACAACTGCAAGCCTTAGTATGATTCAAAACTGGATCGCCTCTGCCTCGTTGTGATGGCTGTCTTGCAAACCACTGCTAGGCTTTTTCATAGTGCAGTGTATGAACCACTGCAGTAATGGTTAGTGAATCCTTGATGTCCTCTGATTTAGAAAAATTGTTTGTATTCTAAAATAACTTGCATCAATAAGATGAATCCAAAACCATCAGTCCTTCCTCTTCCCACTCAGTCTAGTAGCCACTCTAATTGCTGGTTTGGTTTTACTTAAATAGCTACAAAGAATACAATTTACTAGCCCCTGCATGGAGTTGAATCCTGAAATTGTAACTCTGAAACTATTTTCCTAGGTTGCAACACTGACAACGAGTAAATGTATTGAATGGATGGGTGGCGTTGGATTCACCAAAAATTTCCCAATAGAAAAGTACTATCGTGACTGCAAGATAGGTGAGTGATAGTTTCTTAACAAATACTTCCTGTAGTATTAGTAGTATTAAAGTTTGGGGATGAATGACTGGCTATTTCTTAAAGATATTTTTCCCCTAAGACTAATCAACACTGATTCAGAGGCTCAGACCTAAGAAGGTAAAGCTTTAGGTACAAATACCTATGTATGTAAGGCCAGTTTAAATGTTTACTCAGTTGCTAATAAAATACAGACACACATTGTGTCCCATGCTACTGAGAAAATTCCATTTAAAACCAAAAATTAAAATACTTTCTTTGGCTTTAAGGTCTGAATCTATATGGAGTTTTATGTCAAGACTTCCTGATTTACCAGTAAAATCCTTGGACCTAACAGTTTGACATTTCTAACAATATTACCCTTTGACTTTTATTGCTGATAGCATTTGTAAATACTTAAATTTTGTTGGTTATTTAGGAATTGCTTTTCAGGAAAATGTCATTACATTGTACCAGCAGAAGAGTATTTTAATTGTTGCAGATAACAAAGTATTAACATTTATGTAAATAAGAATTCTGTTTCTAGAACTTGCTCAGTAAAGCTTCCCTTCATAATTTTAAATGTTCTAACTGGACTGTTGGAGTGACACCTTGGTCTCTTTTCATAAACTAACCTATGGTTTTATAATCTTCTACTTTATTTTCTTCTGATTTCAGGTACAATATATGAAGGAACTTCAAATATCCAGTTAAGCACCATTGCAAAAAACTTAGCACAGGAGTACTGAAACCATAAGGACTTTTTTGACTATTAATAGAAATTATTCCTCTGGACATTCATTGTGGATTACACATTTATATTTATTCAAATCATGACTGGCATCATAAATAAGAATACATCATCACCCATTAAATCACAAGGAAAACCATGAATTCCCCATTTCAGGAGAGTGAGTGTGTAGTTCATGTGAAATCACGAATTCCACGTTCAAATCCAAACCAGGGGTTAAAAGCACCTCTTTCTGCCTGAGACATTTCCAAGCTAATACATCGGCTGAAATTATTTGGTTGCCTTCGGTTAAGCAAAGCTAAGTGTTATCTCCACTTTGAGATTTCAAAGTGAAAACTTTGAAAGAAAAAGAAGCCAAATCCTTGGCTCAGCTGGTGTGGAAGGTTCTGTTAAGCCACCTGGGAGAAAGGTCTCTCCACGTGCAGCAGAACTGTTGCACGGCGTGAAGCTGCTGGTTGTTGGTGATGTATTAACATGGGGTACAGGAGAGGTACGTGCAGAGAGATAGAAGTGATGGTTTCCTCACTCCCAGGTGGAGCGATGTCTGTGAAGCTGCTGTAATTGGAGTAATTTTTCTAGCAGCCCTTAGTGTGTTCTTAAGTATATCTTAGTAATTAAGCCCTTCCAGCCCCAATTTGTGGTACTGAAAGGTGGATAATACCTACCTCCCTTTCCAGCTTTCTCAGCTGTTAAGGGTTTTAATCTAAGAGGCTTTTTATAGTTCTCCTTTCATAAAAGGTTGAGTTGAAATCTTTGTGAAATGGGGTTAAAAAAGCTCTAGTAGTTCTACAGAAAGAGAGATATAAGCTAGGTAATAGGAATGCTGGGATGCTACCTCACAGTGGCCTTTCCATGTTCAATGCATTTTACAAACTTCAATCCTCAGAGCCTTCCTGGGAGGTAGGGAGGGACTGTTAATTTGCAGCATAGAAAACTCACTCACAGAAATCAGTGGTTCCCTAGTGAAGTTGTTCTCCTTTTAAGAGAGAAAGAGAGGGAGGGTTTGGGAAGCATTTGCTTTTTTTATCCCTCTCTGTTTACTTTAAAATATGCTGGGTTTGGCTGGGATAGAGTTAATTTTCACCATAGTCCAGTGAACCTGGAGTAAATTTCTTAGGAGATCCTCTAGGTCTGAACTGAGGTGTGACAGGAACCTTCCCTTGCCAGACACAGTCTTTGAGTACACTTGAAGGTGCTGACCTCCAGAGCGTGGGGGACATCCAGCTGCCATTTCACAGATTCTCTCCAACCCCCTCCCTTGTAACCCTTGCTGAGAATTACTTCAGGTGCCAGGTATTCTGGAGTCCCACATAATGTCCAAGTTCTTCCTCATAATGTCCAAATTCTTCCTCACACACTTTTTCCTAGACATTTTATTTACAGCAGAAACCTCTGCAGTGCTAGGGAAGTAATTAACTAAGGATCAAGAGACAGAAAGCTTGATACATGAAAAATCATTATAATTGCTGTAATTGGCAATGTGTGTCAAGTGTTTTGGAGGCAGAAAGGATTGGTTTTCTGGTTTTGGCTGGCTTAGAAGAATCTCATTTTTAAAGCTTGCTCGTCACTGATGATCCAATTCGAGTGGAGCTCAGAATGTTATAAGCTGAGACTCTCAAAGGATTTTTTAGCAAAACTAGGGTAAATGACACTTAGTAAATACAGTTCTATAAGACAAGCAGACTACAGTGCCTTTCTTTGTCTAAGCAAGGAGGAAAAGCACTATTAAAAAGTTTTCTGACTTTCTGTCAGCTGAAAGGGAAGTAACTACTTCAGGGAATTAATCTCCCTACAAACACGCTTTGCCTGTTGATAGGGGAAGAATTAATGTGGTAATTACCCTCATGCCCATGAAAACAAGCTCCTCCCATATCAGTTTGATCAACAGCTGTGAGATTTTCAAAAATACAGGAGTAGGAGGGCAGGCTAGATGATTTCAGAAGTTATCTTCTATTATTATTGTTGTTATTACTGTTATTGTTGTTATTATCATTATTAATGCATTTCAAGTTGTTTGCAGGCCTTTTTTTCTGCTGAACTGAAACAGCTGAGGAGATCGTTAGACTAGAATTAAGACTACAGACACCGCAACAATTAACTACACTTACTCTGCTCAGCATAGTCTCTCTGCGGGTCTAAAATCATCATAAACATACTGCAAAACGCTTGATTAATGTGGTGAGTTGTGCTGACGTGAGGCAGTCCTTAGCTGCTGCAGTTTAACCTGCTTTGCTACCATGAGTGTCAGCAGAGATCAGGTTTTGGTTCATACTTTTTGATGGGTCTCCTGGTCTGAGATACTGTCTTAGCTTGGCTTCTGCAGTTGTGCATGAGGGTAGGAAGTGAGCGGAATACCTAACTGGCATAATGGGTTCCATAACTAGCTCTGGAACCCTCAACACAAGGACAGACCTGATGGCGCAGGTCCAGAGGAGGGCCACAAAAATGATCAGAGGGCTGGAGCACCTCTCCTATGAAGACAGGCTGAGAGAGTTGGGGTTGTATAGCCTGGAGAAGAGAAGGCTCCAAGGAGACCTTATAACGGCCTTCCAGTATCTGAAGGGGGCCTACAAGAAAGCTGGGAAGGGACTTTTTACAAGGGCATGTAGCAATAGGATGAGGTCCAATGGTTTTAAATTAGAGAAGGGTAGATTTAGATTAGACATTAGGAGGAAATTCTTTACTATGAGAGTGGTGGAACACTGGAACAGGTTGCCCAGAGACGTGGTGGAGGTCTCATCCCTGGAGACGTTCAAGGCCAGGCTTGATGGGGCTCTGAGCAACCTGATCTAGTTAGAGACATCCCTGCTGACTGCAGGGGTTTGGACTAGATGTCCTTGTAAGGTCCCTTCCAACCCAATGCATTCTATGATTCTATAAGACAGAGCTAAGAGCAAACCCTTTATGGAGGAAAGTGCAGAGTTCTTTGAAAGACCGTTAAGGGCTGGATATCCAGGACTATGTAAAAGGACTGTCTCTGTGTAGAACTGTGTCAGATATCCATCTGAAAAATGAATCAAGAAAAAAAATCAACGTGATTTCCTGCAGTCTGAACTTGGATGCCTTAGTCCAGGAAACCACCCAAACAGCCTCGTCCACTACTCAACACTTCTCAGAAAAGCAAGGTCAAGCCTTTAACTAACGTTACAGTTGTAAATATTTCACATCTCTCAGTTCTATAAGCTGTATCCTGTACACGGTAACTTTTAAAAGAAATGTTTGTATTGTATTTGATTTTTGCCTACAAAATTCAGTGGAGGAGCATGCGCGCAAATGAATTGTAACCGCTGAGTTTCTTCTTATCGTTGTTTTAAAAAAGGCACGTACTGCTGTGGAGAGCATTCGCTATTCTGGCCGCTGATTCAGGGAAGAGTTAACTTGTTTCGTCCCCGTAAGTCTGATTCCATTGCTGCACTAAACGCAGACCTGGGTTTAGTAGTAAGATGTGCTGTGCTGTTGTCCAGGAGCTGGGAAGAGCTGATGGTGCTCCCCACCCCCTGTTCCATTTGGGACAGGAGTTTATGGATTGTCACAAAGCGCTGACGGAACAGCATCTTCAGTATCAAATGTTGTATCTGGGCTTCCTTGGTTAGAAGAAAAGGCCGTTATTGAGAATGTATTTAAAAGTGCCTGAATTTGATATCTGACTCAATATAATGCTAATCTTGTACATCAGGTGATGGTTCTGTAATCATGTGTTGTTAAAAACTTTTCCCAGATCTTGCCATTTTTGTACTGAGAGAGAATGACTGTATCATCTGTCATGTCCCTTTAGGTTTATTCTGGTTTGTGATAAAGGTCTGAGGCAGGTTTCCACAGAAAGGTTTAATTGCTACGTGGGAAATACTTAAATACAACATTTTATATTATGTTTTCCATGCTGTTGTTCTTTCTTTTCGTATATATGATTTTTAAGGTCCCTTCCAACCCAAACCATTCTATGATTTTCTTTTCCCCGTATAAAGATTGTGTTGGAAAAGGCTTATGCAAAATACAAAGTATTTCATTGGGAGCCTTTTGCTATGTAAAGAATTTTCTAATTAACATGTTATTGCATTTCCATTTGGAAATCTTTTGGTGAGAGACACATTTCAAGTTCTTCCTACCAAGCTAACTTCTATGTGAAACAGAATCTGCTTCAAGAGCAGCTGTCTGACTTCCCTGAGCTCACTTATTGGATATACAAAGGCTGAAGAAATGTTTTCCCTCAACCCCAGAACGTATTCAGTGTACCAACGTGATACATCCTTTCCTAAGAGAATTAACCGGTGGTGCTTAACAGCTACCACAAAATACTTCATAAATATTCACCTGTTATGTTATCACCATGCAAACTGTTGGCAGAGGGACAAATCAAGTGAGAGCTGAGGGGCAGGTGAATATGTATTCTATGATTCCTGAAGAATTTTCACGCAATTTGTCATTTTCTGTCATATTGAAAAACGGTCGTTGCAGAGCGTGTTGCGAGGAGTTGTCGTCTCTGAAGTGTAATTCCTTGGTCTCGGTCCAGGTGAGGGGACATGGCCAGAAGTCTTACTCTTCTGGATTTGATTCTCTGGGGTTATGTAGCATGGTTAATTATACACGTGGGTGAGAGGAAGCAAGAATGCTTTCCGAGCCCATTCCAGAGACAGTCAAACATCAATGCCTGGTGAATCCAGAGTTCCAGGACAACAAACAGAGTTACCGTCGTTATTTCAGTTAAATATGTGAGCTGTAAGATCAGTTGCTGTAACTAACAAAGTCCAGCTTAGCGGCATTGAGGGAATTTCTCATTATCTGATACTAAAGACATTATTAAGCTGCTCTGAAGTCTTGGCGTTTATTACCCTCTAAAATACTCTTTTCATATGCAAAACTGTCTAATACATCAGGTAACTAGAACTAACCAGTGTGTTTCCTAACAGGTTGTTTCATAGAGCATTCAAATGCTGATTGGTGTTGGTATATTACTGTTCAAAAGAACATGCAGTCGAGGGAGGTTCTCCTCCCCCTCTATTCTGCTCTGGTAAGGCCACATCTGGATTATTGTGTTCAGTTCTGGGCTCCTTAGTTCAAGGGCGACAGAGAACTGCTGGAGAGAGTCCAATGGAGGGCTACAAAGATGATTAAGGGACTGGAACATCTCTTGTATGAGGAAAGACTGAGATCCCTGTGGCTGCTTAGCCTGGAGAAGTGAAGGCTGAAAGGGGATCTAATCAATGTTGATAAATATCCGAAGGGTGGGTGTCAGGAAGACGGAGCAATCGGTCCCTTTTCAGTGGTGCCCAGTGATAGGACAAGGGGAAATGGGCTTTATCGAGAACAGAGGAAGTTCCACCTCTACATGAGGAGAAACATCTTTACTATGAGGGTGACAGAGCCCTGGAACAGGCTGCCCAGGGAGGTTGTGGAGTCTCCTTCTCTGGAGACTTTCAAGACCCGTCTGGACAAGTTCCTGTGTGACCTTGCCTAGATGACCCTGCTTTGGCAGGGGGGTTGGACTAGAAGATCTCTAGAGGTCCCTTCCAACCCCTACCATTCTGTGATACAGTGTAACATCTTTTCTGATCAAATATTTAAAAAGATATATCAAAAATATGTGCAGTCTCAATAGGCAGTAATAGCACTTTTATATATTCTTCTGCCTTTCAAGATCATTTGGATTTACATCTTTCTGAAACTGTTCTTCCTCGGTGTGTCTTAGTAGCTGTAGAGCTACTAATATGGAGGACTATACATTAAAAAAATCTCAAGGTGACTTCACTAAAGATCCTAAGGAAAAAGCACTCCCCACCTGACAGAAATTTATCTCAGTGGCCAAGTAACCAGCACTTTCAGAACTCAATTGATTTAATAGGCACAATGAGGACTTACGAACATGGAGACAAATACGTTCACCCCGTATTTTGCAGGCTCCTCTGAAGGAAGGAAAGTTGTAACAAGTTGTAACCACACTCCTACGTTAAAAAAATTTGCATAGCAACAGGAAAACCTAAAATACAGCAATAAATCCCCAACTTCCACGTGGCTCGTTTGTGCATTCAGGGGTCACCTAACCAGGAAATTTGCATCTGTGGACTGAAATTAGATTCTGCTCTCTACCCAGCCAGACCTGGAGGTCTTAGAATCTGAAGCATTACACAAACCTCTGCCACAATTTGTGACCGTTTTTAAAAGATCTGTTGTAAACGGCGAGATAAGCAGGGCTGGAGTGCTTTGGGTGTGTTCAACAAAGGAGAGAAGTCAACTTGCAGATATTCGCAGGACTTAAGATGAGCTTTCTGTCATCTGTAATGGTGGTTGGAGGGTCATGGTGGGAAAGGGCTCACTGGTAGAGGAGCTGAAACGGAGCCTTGCTGCTTGTTTGGTTTAGAGCCAAATGCAGGTTGGCAGGTAAGAAATGTCTCAGTGTTTTCCAGCTATGAGACAACTTTGTCTCCTAGTGTAGAGAGACTGAAGAGAAGAGTGGAGCTGCAATATGATGGACTCATGTTGAGTTTGTATCCTCTGCCCCTTTGAGTCCCATAACTTTGATCAACTCAGTTTTAGAAGGTTTCCATTTTGGAGGAGGACTATGGTTGGGTCTCCACAGGACATGAGAAGGTCTGATCCAGAGATTATGTCCTCCTGGTTGAGGGGATGTTTTCTGCCTTCTCTTATGAATGTCCAGCTGAGACTTTTAAACTATGACCCACCTGTCAGAGGAACAGAATAATTTTCTGATCGTCCTTTTCACCACATTGTTTGCTGCAGCTGTTTTGGATGGGTTTTTTTAAGCAACCTGGTCTAGTGGGAGGTGTCCCAGCCATGGCAGGGGGGTTGGAACAAGATGATCTTTAAGGTCCCTTCCAACCCAAACCAGTCTATGATTCTATGATTTTTGGCATGAATTATTTTGTAGGATGTGCTGCCAGATTTTTCTGTTTGCTAATTTGCATCTTAAAGATGCAAATGAAATGCAAATGTTTCAATATAAGCAGAGCAGTCATCCAGTTTTCATTTGATCCTGCGTCACCAAGTTTTTCTGCCTTTGTTTAGATGGTACCCAAAGACATGATAATTACCTTGTAGAAAGACAGTAGCTTCTCTGGATATTTTCTGGTTTCTGTAGCACTACAAATGAGTACAGAGTGTGAAAGGCGAAGAGTCAGAGTCATAGCATGGTTTGGGTTGGAAGGGACCTCAAAGATCATCTAGTTCCAACCCCAAGGTTGCTCAAGGCCCCATCCAACCTGGCCTTGAACACCTCCAGGAATGGAGCATCCACAGCTTCCCTGGACAACCTGTGCCAGTGTCTCCCCACCCTCAGAGTGAAGAATTTTCTCCTAATTTCCAATCTAAATCTGTCTTCTTCCAGTATCTTCTTCAGATGGGCCACAATGAGGCCTCCCCAGAGCCTTACCTTCTCCAGGCTGAACAACCCCAACTCTCTCAGCCTGTCTTCATAGGAGAGGTTTTTCCAGCCCTCTGTGCATCTTTGTATCCCTCCTCTGGACCTGCTCCAAAAGAGTCCCAAAAGTTGAAAATGTTATTTATGCTAAAAAGTGTTCTCTGACACAACTTTCTTTATGGAGTCGCTGTGTTGTGCACCCAACACTGGCTAAAGGACCAGCTGAAGCAAAAAAGCCACCTTTGAAATGATGCTGAGGCGTAGGCACAATGCTTTACCTTTTTAAAAACGCATTTTATCTCCTAGAGAACAGCTTTATGTCAGCTCTGCTAAACTGACCTAACAATAATTGAGGAACCATTCAGAAATTAAGGTTCTGGAAATGTAGTTAAATACTGAAAAGCTCCATAGAACTTGTTTTGTTAATGGAGCTGTTGAAGATACAGTTGATATGGAGCGAATGTGTTTCAGTGCAAAAGCTGATGCTGTTTGGTTTAGGAGAGGAAGCGTTAGACGTTCTGTTCCTGAGATGGAGGATGTTTACACACCAAATGCAGCATTTGCTACAATTGTTCCCGCAAGAATTGAGGCAAAGCACCTTTTTTCAGCTTAGGTACTTTTTTTGAACCTTGAAAATGTTTTGTGAGTCCCTATTATGTACTAGAAGATGGTTATATGATCTGGAGGCTGTATTTACGTTCAGAAGCTTGTTTTCCCCATGCTCAGAGAAAAAAATCTTTAATGTTCCACTGTATGATTTTTACCAAACACAAACTGTTAACGCTCCCTTCTTAAATTCCAGATTCCCAGAATCACAGAATTGCCTAGACTGGAAAAGACCCTTAAGATCATTCAGTCCAATCACTAACCGAACACTGACAAGTCCTCGACTAAACCACATCCCTGTATCTACACGACTATCCCCTATGCCTGCACGACTCTAAAATACCTCCAGGGATGGGGATTCCACCATGAGTCTTCTCCATGCCTTTCCAATCAAGCTTTTAAAAAAGGTAGTTTTCTCAGCTTAATTGCAGCAACGTCTACATTTGGTTGATACGGCAGGTTATTTTGATAATAAAAGCTAGACCCAGCAACCTGTTTGTCATAAAATATCTTTTGACTGCCATGCAGGATTCATGGTTCCCGAGGTCCAAAGTGTGGTGCAGTAATAGTTGCTTCCATTTTATGCTAGAAGTATTTTAGCTCTACTGTACTTCGACTGCAGTGATTCAATTTGCAGAGATAAACAATTCTCTGGAGGTAATATAGCTTGTCATTATTTAATAATTACTTAAAATGTGCTTTGTTGCCCTTGTGTAAGAATCTGGGCAGCAAGAGAGTTGTGGTCGTCCTCTAATTCTTCAGAGGGCTGACACAGCACTGGGTTGAAGCACCCGATGATCTGGTGTCTCAGACTATCCTAATTTAATAGCCCAGCTTGTCTATACGGCTGCTTCTATTCAGAAGTGTCCAAAACCTTTTTTTTTTTAGGTTTAAAAGCCTTCTGGCACTGAATTACATCCATTTCTTGACTGAAACATATCTGCTCTAGGCTAACCTCGTTAGCCAGGAATGATTTCTAGAAGAGGAAGTGAAGAATAATTAAATCATTCCTAACTGAAGGAAATGCTTCGCAGAACTATGCAAATTCCAATTTGGCCAAGATGCTGTGGTTTCATATTCTATTTCTGGGAAGGGCAGAGGGAGAAACAGTTATTTTGGGGAGCAAGGTTCCGGCTTCAGTTTTCTCTCTTGCCTGGAGATGAGAGCGCGCTGGGACATCCCTGCTCAGGGGGGAGCACGGTACCTGCCAGCGCCTGCGTCTCGGTTCACCTCCTGCTCTAAGTGCTTGTAAATTAAACTTACCCCACTTGCTGCAAGTGTCAGCTGCTCTGGTTGATGCTCGCAGAGATCCCTCAAGTAGGGTATTTTTGCCTGCCCGCAAAATGAGGGCTCAGCCTTCACCTGAAGTAGCGACTTCTCTGCAGTGGTTTGCAGCCTTGGCTATCCACAGCGGGCAAAGGGCCGAGGGGATGCACCCGCTTCCTCCTGCTTCTCAGCCCGTGATACAGGGCCTGGAAAAAAAAAAGCAGGGGTACATTTGGGAGTTAAAAACTGAGATTCCCCTGTGCGCGCCCAGCAGCAGTGTCTGGGGGAGCCCACGGGCTGGGCACGGCCCACCCAGGACTCTGGGGCTCACACTGTTAGATTTTCACATTTTTCTGTCTGTAAATCTCACTCTCACAAGGCTTAAGGCAAAAAGAAGGGAAAACTCCCCCCCCCACCCCCCCTCCAACTAGCTGTTTTTACATGGGAATGTTTGCAAATACATTAGTGATGTGTAATTGAATTATTAACTGGGAAATATATAATTGGCGTGCTGGAAGAATGGTTTTTCAGTGCTCCACAACTTTTGTCTTTCATGGAATCAAATTGCTAAAATGAGTTATGCGCTCAAGAAATCCACTTAGAATTAACAACATATGTCCTACTTTTCCAGCTTTTCCTTTAAAAGTTACATATTATAATAACAAAGTGTAAATAGCGAACTTCAGTGATTTGCAGAAGGTACCAGCCTTGCCTCTTTTCTGAACTGGTTGATTTATGGGCTGTTTGCTGGTTTTGAGAACACAAAACAATTAATTTATGTGTGAAAAGAACAGTGAATTAATCCTAGAGAGCCCTGGAGCCTTTAAAGACCTGAATCATATGTTGAGCTCGTTTAAAACTTGCATAAGAAATTAATGTAGAATAAAGCCCTTTAATTTGAACAGTGCATCTATAGTAGGTGTCCCTAGGATATCTTCTGGATCATTATTCAGAAAGGTTAAGGAGGACTTTATTTTTTTCTTTCTTTCTTTCTTTTTTTATATTCAGTATGTATTTTCCAGTTTGCAGCTCAACATGGTGCATTTCAACTTAAAAAGAGACCGAGATTTTAAAAAGAAACGGGGAGCTTTTTATTCACCTTCCACTTAATTTCCTTGCTGCCTTGCCAGTCCCAGCTTAATGAATGTAATTGCTACCTTTGATGAAAATACTATTATCAAGATCACACATTACATTGGAAAACAGTTTTTCTTTAAACACAGCTACTGCAGTCTCTAATTATGCATGTAACAAGTGGCTCCCGAACAAAAGAGCATGTTGTCTACAATTGCTAGGAATTGGAGCAAGGCAAATTTGAACAAAGAACAGATTAGATTTGCTCCATGCTCCACAAAGCCCATTCCCCTGATTAATTTCCTGCAAAAACTAAAACAATTCTCTCTTAAAAGAAACTAACCCTCATCCCCAGAATGATCCATATGCCATTTGTGTCAATCTATATGATGATAATGGCTACAGATTTAAATTATTAACTATTAGGTGTAGTAAAATAGGAAAGCTCTTTCATAAACTTACCTTTTCATATGTAAATAAGCAGTACAAGGACTTAAGGAACAAAACCCTGACTTTTCTGTGGAAACCAGGAGCAAGAAAGCACCCAGTAACTGAAAGTCTGAATTGTGCACATATAATCCAATTATTTTGTCAGTTTACTCTGCGCTCCGTGTTCTGCACAGGCACTGCAGCAGGACTATCGGGTCTCCTAACGTCGTGTTGGGTTTTCCAAGAATGACATATTTGAGGGCTGCTTCCCATGTGCGCACCTTCTGAAAAGGATTTCATTTAATTCTTAAAACAAGCGATTTTGTCAACAGGATTTAGTGAGTCAAAATCAGAAGTGGAAATACATTTTGCAGTTCTTCCATGGAAAAGCAGGCAGACACTGGTAATAATTTAAATTAGTACTTGGCCTCTGATAAAAATCCTGCGATAGGGATTGAGTTGGGTTTTGTATTACTAACACACAGAATTAGTCATAGCAATTCAGAACATAGTGCTATTTTTCATAGAATCGTAGAATGGTTTGGGTTCAAAGGGACCTTAAAGATCATCTAGTTCCAACCTCCTGCCATGGCAGGGACACCTCCCACCAGACCAGGTTGCTCCAAGCCCCATCCAGCCTGTCCTTGAACACTTCCAGGGAGGGGACATCCACAACTCCCCTGAGCAACCTGTGCCAGTGTCTCACCACCCTCACAGTGTGGAATTTCTTCCTAATTTCTAATTAAAAGCTACCCTGTTCTAGTTTGAAGCCATTTTCCCTCATCCTGTCACTACAAGCCCTTGTAAAAAGTCCCTCCCCAGCTTTCTTGCAGGCCCCCTTCAGATACTGAAAGGCCACAAGGTCTCCCTGGAGCCTTCTCTTCTTCAGGCTGAACAAGCCCAACTCTCTCAAGCCTGGCCTCACAGCAGAGGGGTTCCAGCCCTCGGATGATCTTCGTGGCCTCCTCTGGACCCTCTCCAACAGGACCATGTCCTTCTTGTGCTGGTAGCTCCAGAGCTGGACACAGTACCCCGGGTGGTGTCTCACAAGAGTGGAGCATTCTTATTTGTATTGATCTAGGATCCTTAACTGTGCCCCATTGTACAAGACGCATCTAAAACCCAGTTCTCTGGGTAAAGGCAAAATTAAAAAAGAAAAAGAGTTCTGCTTCAGAGTGTTTACGAGCTGGGTTAGGATTGGATGTGGATTAATGTAAACCTGTGTCTAGATTATTTTTGGTGAGTGTCCTGGTAAAAAAGCATCCCTAGCCCTGCATCCTCTCACTTGCTCCGGTGGAAACACTTTGTTCCAGTGATTAGTCACGTAAGAACTGGTCCTGCAACGGTAGCGAATGGTGGTGTCTGCTCAGTGCTGCTCTGCCAGGCTGAATCCAGAGCCCCTGTGTGTGTAATACACACTGCAGGCCCCAGCTTAGTTAGTCTGGGCTTTAGGTTTGAATGGTGTCCTCTCTGCCACCGTAAGCTCTGCCTGTCCAGGCCGCAGACACTGGCAAGGGCCTTCCAGTGGCCAAAGCCTTCAGTACAGTCAATGCACAGAGGAGAAGTCTATTTGTGGACTCACTGGTGCTGAAACAGGTGAAACTACATGTATTCTCTGCCGTAAGCCAATCAAACAAGGTGTTGAGTCCTCCATATACTTTGAAAATACCATAGTTCAATGTATCTCTTCATAAGGTTGGTCCTTCATAGGGTTGGTCTCGGTAGGGTTGGTTTGTGCTCCTGAAATTTGGATTTCTAGGCAAGACACTGCTGAGAAATCTCCCAAGCTTCACAGCTATTATCTACACCCCCAGTTCTTTTACATAAAGCCACGTCTCTTCATCTGCAATGTATTTCCATGACTTCATATCTGTAAGTCTGCTGCACCCCTGCACTGCTCCATGATGTCTCGTTTAGGTCTCTCTCAGACCGCATAGCTCTGGTCTGCAGTGTTATGCTTGAAATTGGCATTCCTATGCTGGGATGACAATATTATGCAGTGTAACGCAGGATGCAGGAGAAGAGAAATGATTCTAAAATTAATGATGTGCAATGGCCAATAATAGGTTCCTCACTGTGAAGCTATTTCGCAAGAGAGAATGGCAGAGAGGAGAAGGAAAAGAGATACCAATTCTGTTTTTCAAATGAATTTTAATTGTGAGGATTTTTCTGGGTATCCACAGCCTGTCCTCTTCCTTGGGACTCATGCTGCAAGGTCCTGCGGTCTCCTGTTCTCATGCAAATCACTAGGGGATGAAGGCTATGTGGAAACTTCCAGGAACAGGTGAAGTGTTTTTGGTAAGGGCAGACTTTGTCACGGCTGGGGAATTACTTGTGGAACTAGCCATCCAACTAGAAGGTTGGAAAAGACCTCTAGGATCATCAAGCCCAACCTTCATCCCAACATCTCCCTGACCACTAGACCTGCACGTGGAGCTGCAGTGGCTGGAAAAGCACAGCGCCGTTCCCTGGGCATCCTCTTGTTTCTGTACAAAGTCCTCCTCGGTCAACGGGTAGTGCTCGTCCCTCCCTTTGCACGAGCACTTGTGGTAGCAGGACACTGGTGGTGAGTACGGACCGCGATCTAACGATGATATAGCCAGTGGTGGAGCAGGGTGGGTGGCTCAGCATGTGTCTTCGAGAGAGAGAGACTTGCAAACAGTGGACCAAAGAGGATTGTACAGACGTGACAAGGAGGAGGCATCTAGTGAGCTTGTGCCTAGCTCACTCTCCTTCCCTTTTCCACCAAATTCTTAGAATAACGCAGAAGAAGAGGCAGATCTTGCATCTGTATTTAAATGATCCCTTTTCATTTGGTGCAAATGCAAAAGGGAAGGAGCAGTGGGTGCAAGAGGCCACAGAGCCACGGAGATCACTTGCCTTTGCCAGACTGATGGAGCCAAGAACGGGCCAGCTCAGCGCACCTTGGCTTACACACACCGGTCGTTTATTTCACGCTCTTCTCTATCTAGATGTATGATCCAGAAAGAAGGAAAAAGTAGTTGAGGTTTAAACTCTTATCACTAAAGTGAGTCTCCCTCTACATTAAAAAACTCTCCAGACATTGTAACAGGAATGGGTTCAGTTCTTATGTCATAAATTTGTGTGTGTAGAAAAAAGACTTATTGGTGAATTTAGCAGTATTTTTCGTTGAACTGGCAGTTGCTAACCATTACACCAGTATTTATTTGATTCTTAAAGAGCACAAAAGCATGGACTACAAATAAAGAAGATGGAGTAATAGCTTTTGACTGGACCACTAGCTTTAAACTTGAAATGAAGTGTCCAGTTTTGAGTTACTGTGTCCAAATGCCATTTGTACAGTTTGAAAAGTGGGGGCATTTTTCCAGCTTGTCACTGTTAGCTGTAGTTCATTCCAGTGAATGATATCACTGAAGGAGCAGTTGTTCTGCTATAAGTACTTCACTCATGACTGGAATGTATTAAATGTATTAATCTGTGCCTCAGAGTGTAATTTAGGGAAGCCCTACATTTGACACATTCTTGTACATCCTTATTTTATTGCCTTATCCTGCAGGTAACAATGTCTCAAAAGCAAAGAGACTGGATGAAGTTAAAATTACATGTCACCAAATATTATATGCACTTTTGGTTGCTCATTTTGCTGTCAGAATTACGGATTTTCAACAACATTAGTTTAAATATGTTTATGACTTGATTTACACCTCTGATGTCAAAATGAAAACCCAGGCAGGAATCCAAGGCTTGTAATGAGCTGGGAGGTGAGATGAAGCCATGAGGGGAATGTCCCCAGCCTCACAGCTACATCCTTCACAGCAAAACTCCGTCGCAAACGGCACCGAGGCCAACCAAAGATAAAACGTGAGGGTTGAGTTATCCTGGAGAGTATTTGTCAAACCTGCTTTAAGTCAGCAGAATAAAAATGTATTTCTGTGGCAAGGTTAGACCTTATGTCAACTGAGTGAACCCGTAAAGCATTTATAGCCACCTCGTGACTATTCCCTACCATAAATTTGAAACGCTCTTCATCCATAGGTGCGTAATTTTGAGGCGCTTCGAGATACTCTTACCAACTTCTATTTTCAACGTAACGATCATCCATACTGCTGTTGGTAATCAAACGAGGACACGATTAGTAGTCATGAATAGTGTATTATTATTATTTTCTGTGAAAAGAAATACCTCTATTGCTGATAACCACAACATTGCAAACACCTCTATATTTGCCCGCAACAGCCAGGACTTCAGCACCTGCACCTGGTTTGGGAAGCAACAGAGGTATTTCTTGGGATTGTGGTAATTAAGGCAGTTTAAGTAGCTGGATTGAAAGTACAGCGCTAGTGACTCTGTGCTGAAAACTAACTCACCTCTTCTTCCTTCGCGTGATGTGGAAAGCATTTAATGACCGGCGCGTCCCTTATTTATGTTTAATCGGAATTTCCCTGGAAGAGCTGGAACCCACAGTGCCAGCGCTGCACTATGAGCCAGCGATATTTCCTCTGAACACAGCGGGCTGCTTTTCTTGTATTGACATCCGTGTCTTCCCTTGTATACATTTCAAAATAAATATCCCGAGCTACCCACAGCTTTTCCTAAGGGGCGGAAAAGCCTTCGCTACGGAGCGAGGCAATTCATAAACGTAGCCGAGTGCCCCCACTCCACCTGCAGGCATCGTTAGCTGGCAGTGATGGGGATGATCGAGGAGATGGGACCAGTGACTGAACTCCGACCTTATCGATCCAGCCACCTCCACCCAGCTGAGTTGCTGCGGTCCAGTCAGCTGAAAAGGAATTTAAAGGGCAGTCGTCTTCCCTGCTCAGCCCTCCTGTCATTAATAACGTTTTCATCCATGACAGTGATAAACACGCGGTACTTGAGGAGAGTTTATTAAGGTCAGTCTATAAATAAAAATTAAAATTTAAAAAAATGGGTTTACACAGATGAACAGATGGATGAATAAAGTGATTGGTAAAACAATAAATATGAAAATAGACAGATGGATGAAGTATCTGGCAGCAATCCTCTAAAAGCCCAACGCCTCAAATGCTGGCAATGTTCTATCAAACCCTTCTCTCCCCTCTGATAAAAAACAGATTTAATGAAGCTGCCGCAGAACTTACAGGTTCCATGGATCTATGGCCTGACTAATATTTTGTCATTTAATGCCTATTCTCCAGCCTGATAAAAAGGATTGCAGCCATTTCTCTATGTCAGGTATATAACTGAGTGCTACTAAAATTTAAATGTCTCATCTGTCCTTGGATTTAAATACAGATGGCCTTAAACCTTTGAGTTTTTCTTAATGCAAGATGGTATACAATACCCTGCCTGACTTCTTTCATCAAAGAGACAGAGATTAGTACCTTGGTGGAATTCAGGCTACCAGCAAGCCAATATTCTTCTTTGCTTCCAAAATCTGAATATCAAAGCTAAAAAGCCCAATAACATTTCAGGCCCCACCAGCTGAGGGGTGCTGGCAGGTCTTTACACTTTATAAAATGCAAGTCCACTCGATCCAAAATTTCCTTGGGAATCCTTTGATGGCTTGCCATCATGAGAGTTAAATTATAAATTTTGTCTTTAGCTTAGCATTGTTTAAAAGTGACGAGAAGCTAGCAGAGGAGAAAAGTGCATTGTAATTTCTCGTGATTTTCAAAACGTGATCTTCTGTTTCTGTGCCAGCTCTGTAGGTAGCTGAGCTTGAGCGGGGGTAAGCATCATTTAGGGTAAACACTTGACTTGGATTCAAGACCATGGGCTTTAAGTTTGCCACATCAAAAGAACCTTAATTGCTGCCTCTGGTTAAATATTTCAAACTCGTTACTTAGATCATTGCGATTATTGATCCTTTACTATGCCTTCGTTCCTTGGTGGCCACGCGGACATTAACTGGCATTAAGCAGAGTCACGTGCATCCTTGTTTGCTGCAAATGAAGATTTTGAATGCAGAATCTGAACAGTGGCTCAGGACTCATCCAGCCCGAGCCTGCCATCAATTTCCATTGGAAGCGGCTGCCTAAGTGAAATGGATGAGAAGAGAAGGTGCCTGGCACCTCGCAGAAACTGCGAGACTCTGCATGATTTGGTCCTTAGGAAACAATTCAGTCCAATAATGAAGAGGTGATGGGGCACATAACTACTGTTAGTTAAATCCAGGTTTAAATGGAATAAACCAAGAGTATTGCAGGTCCCTAATGAACAGTCACAAAGGTGGCTGGGATTGTGCAGAGCAGCTGTATTACTTAAAAATAAGCAACAGTTAGGGGAGTAATGGCTTTCAGCCAGTTCTGAATGGCAGATTGGAGAGGAGGCAGAGATCCTTCCGTCAGCCATCCCTGTCCAGCCCAGGATGGCCATAACCTGTGACATGGGATCCCAGCACGGTGGCTTTGTACCCCATGGGCTTACAGGCCACCAGCACAGCTCTTTCTGCTTAGAGGGAGTAGAAGGCAGCCCGAGGTCCCAGTGACCAAACCCAGGAGCTGGAGAATCTCAAGAGGCACAAACCTCTGAATTTGCTGCCAGCTAGAGGAGGGTGAGCTCCATTCCCAGCAGCAGAGAACTAGTCGAGATGCAATTTAACCATCCCTGGGAGTTTTAAAACAGGAGGTTGTGTTCATTTGATTATGGGATTATGTTCAGTGAAGTTGGAGTTCAGGCTATAGGAATTACAATGGTGGGAAAAAAAATAAAGGACGATTTGAGGCTCCCTCTTGCTGCATGTCTTTGGTTCCTTTTAAGACTCCTGGAATATTTTAGGAAGAATCCTTCAAAATTGTGACTGCATCTGAAGACTTTCAGAAGATTTGCTGGGTGCTGCCACTGCTTTGGTGACCCTGGTACAGAACAGGCAAGGAGGGCTGTGTGGTGGGGAGGCCACCACACAGTGATTCTGGTTTCTGTTTGCCAGTGAGCATAACAATCAAGGTTTTCTATGCCAGGAATGTTGTGTCCCAGCACAATGCCCTGCAAAATGCCCTTTCTTCAGTTTCTGCCTTCCTACTTAGTCACTTAGTCTCAAGGTCTCTTACTGAGACAGGACTCAAGGCAGAAGCTGTGGCTATGACCTTTTAGACATGCGGCTGGCGGTGGTATGAGCTGGGTCTTCCTCTGGAAATAGGACTGGGACCACATGTCCCAGTAGCACTTCCCTCCTACTACCTGAATAATCCTGATCCTCTGCAATCAGTCCCTGCACGCTCCTCGCTGCCTTCCTCTCCCCGGATCCATCTGATGATTTAATTGTCTAATTCCATTTGGTAACTACTTGCTGCTGTCCGATGCAGGGGCGTCACTCCAGCAATTGAGGATTCTTGGGTGAAAGAAGAAATTCACAGATGTTTCCTTGGAAGGGGTTTCACAAATAACCCCACGAAATGTAGGACACGCTCCCACCTTTACCTCTCACTCAGGCAAAACTCTCGCTGAA
>VZZY01025961.1:0-15881 GCA_013400335.1 Eurystomus gularis | reverse complement strand
GGGGCCCCGGCAGCGGCCGGACGCCGGACCCGGTGGCGGGCTTGGGGAGGCCCCGGCGCGGCCCGGGAACAGAGGTTTGCACAAGTTCAGTCCCGGCAGCTGGGACGGACACAGCTCGCGTCAAACTCCCTCGGGATGAAAGGCTTTTCAGGCACTGATTCTGCAAAATGAAGAAAATAATTTATTTCTGTGTTGTCGCAAACAAGAAGTACCCGACTTAGGGCTGAGGTGGCCTCGCCCGCCCTATCTGCACTCCTCCCAAGAGGAACTGAATCCGCTTCCCGGGAAAACCGTTGTAGCAAAGTACATCATATAAAAAGTGAAGCTAAATACAGCTGCTGAGGCGCAGCGAAGGGCCGGGCATCCACCCTGCGGAGGGGTCACTGTGTGCTCATCCCCCCCACGGCTCAGTGGGAATTGCCGCCGGAGCATATCTGTTTCCAAGAGCTGCCTAGTGGGTGAAGAGTTTTAAATCCACCCAAAACTCAAACAGACGGCTCTCACAGCATTCCTCGTGATGAATTTATGAAGCGGGAGAGAAGGTTCATGACGAACAAGGACCTTGACAGCTGAGGCGCCCGTGGATGGGAGCAGCACGTGGGCAAAGACCAGGCAGCTTCGCCGTCTCCATGGGCCTATGGGCACAACCAAAAACTGAGGGTGAAACGCGTGAAGTGTGTAAGGTGCGTTTCAGGACCTCGGCACAAAGGATCTGCCGAGGGTACAGTTACGGGCACCTCTGAGCAGACAGCTGCTGCCCTCCAGCCCAGCCCCGGCCTTGCCCTGATCCCAGTGTTTTTTCTACATCATCGCAAAATATGTTTGCCAAATAGAGAAGGATAAAATTGGCAGGTGGAAACATTTTGTTTCTTCTGCCTGCTCAAATACTGTGTCACTAGAAGCGGCGGTTGCTTTCTTTTTTATTGGCACTGGCTGCAAGATGTTAGCGTTGCTTTTAAAGATTGCGTAAAGTTTGTAATGAAGGCAAAGTCGCCGCTTCGGTTATTTATTCCTGGTTTTGAAAGGTTAATCAGTTGAACACAAAATATTTGCTTTAAGATTAAACCTGGTGGGTAAGACGGCGAGCTGAGGGGGAGATTTGCTTTGGAATTTAAAAACTGCGCCCCGTCTGTTGTTGGCATCTTCTGATTTACAGGCACGAACCCAAACGGTCGAATTGGGACAGGCAGGTGCACTTGGATCCTGCTCCGCTGCACCAGCCAGGGAATGAGGCTGCTCCAAGGCCAGGAAGCTTCCCCAAACCTGTCAGTGAGAGAGCACCTTCCACCCCTCCGTGTGCTTTCTGGGTGCAACTTCACGGCATTCATTTCTGTGGCACGATGCACGAGAAGAAAATAGAGTGATGCTCCTGACGCTGTGAAATTAAATGCAGAGCATCCCCAGGCTTGCCAGAGGTTTCTCACCAGCACACTCCTGTTTATCTCCCTTGGGAGAAAGCGTGAGCTCCCTGGTGCTCTTGGCTCGGCCTCCCGCTAGTGAGCACCCTGAATTTTACCTGGGAAATATGAAAAATTACAAAGGAAGGTCAGAGATTAGGTAAAAGAGTTAAGGCAGCATGAAACCACAGGCAGTAGCGAAAGATTTATTTTGCTGGATTTATATCAGCTCTTTAGGCCAGATTCCAGGTCTTGCAGCTACAATTCACGGTGGCAAACGCTGCAGCTGGGCTCTTCATTTGAGCCGGCATGGGAGCTTTATCACCCTTGTCCGGTCGGATGATGCTCCGTATTCGCCAGCCAAGCCAATAGTGATTAAATGGCATTTCTCAGCGTGCAGGTTGGAGCGTTATTAGCTCTTATCTCTAATTGCCGTCATTTTGAAAGTGTTTTGAACAGATGGCTCTAAGAGAATAAGAGTGAAGAGAGAGCCTTTTATACCTGTGACAAACAACAAAAAAAAAATGCTTGCTGGGCTTCTAGCTCACGCTTGGGGTTAAATATGGAGAAATTAGGCCAAATCCCACTCTGGCTCCTGCAGAAGAGGGAACCAGGGATACCAGGGCTGCCCCAGGATGGGTTCTCACTCGCTAAGGTCTAGTTGCTCTTCCAGGGTGACCCCTGCCCTGCCTGCTGGGAACGTGCTGTCGGGCTCAGCAGGGACATGGGCATTCCTGGGAGTCAGTGGGGCTCCTCCGGGTGCTCGGTGCCGGGGGGGTGCTTGGGGGGGGGTCTATAACATGATGCACCCCCCCCACCCCGCCTGCCTGCCTGTCCCACCACCAGCACGTACATCCCAGCACTGCAGAGGAAGACTCGATCCGCTCCAGCGTGCCCCAGGTGCGCAATAGTTACCTGTATTAAATCATCGCCTTTAAAATAATCAGGCTGATTATGTGCTACACGGTCTGGGTGCACAAACCCTTAGCACAAAAAAATTCTCTTTATTTTGCTAACTGCTTAAACGTAAAGCTGCAACAGAAAGAAATTGTTCGTGCGACTCATATTTTTCATCATTTGGTCATTAAATAGTGATGGATATAAACCTATAAAGTACCTAAACTGAACCTTTTAACAATCCATGAGCAATACTATCATTTCTTTAATAGAACTCGCTGACCGTGCCTTTCTCAGATGCCATTTGTCATTTTCAGCGTGCAATAATCAATAACTTGGCTTTGAAATAAATAATATAACAGTCACAATATATTATCTTTCAGGCTGGCCTTATACTAACCATAAAACAAGACTTGGAGAGATGAAAACTTTAGGTAAATGCCAAAAATGAAATAACCGCGCGTAGGAGCTAAATGAACAAGAAGCTTTACATAGTTTGCCTTCCAAATTAATTTGTACTTCCCTTCCCTTTAGGAAACTATATCTACTTCCAAAATAAAAACAAGAATTTGGGGTCATCCTGGTTTCAGGTGTAGGACAAATGCCATCCCTTGATTCGGGGCTGAGGCAGCATCGCTCTTGCAGGCACGGGGTCAGCAAGGCCTGTAAGCCCCGGCGTCAGTCTGCTGTTAGTCACCGGAGCAATTAAACACGTGCTAAGTTTTAAACATATGATTGTTACATTAAAATCAATAGGGCCCAAGAGCGCGCCTAAATTAAACATGTTTCTAAGCCCAGCTGGAGTTTAGAAAAGCAGCTCCATGACGAGATGGCTAAATCCCGCGGAAGTTTTGGGGACCTTCCTCAGGCCCTGGGGGAGCAGGAGGTGGTGTGGGTCCTGAGCAGAGCCGTGCATGGGCAAGCTGGCTGTGCTGAGTGTGGTGGCATGTGCCCACTGTCCCTATGGGGACCTGAGCTGTCACCTGGAGGAATCACAGAATCACAGACTGGTGGGGATTGGAAGGGACCTCCGGAGATCATCTCATCCAAACCACCTGCTCCAGCAGGGTCACCCAGAGCAGGGTGCCCAGGATCACATCCAGGTGGGTTTGGGATCTCTTCAGAGAAGGAGACTCCACAACTTCTCTGGGCAGCCTGGACCAGGGCTCCATCACCCTCACAGGAAATATGTTTTTCCTCCTGTTCAGATGGAACCTCCTGGGTTCCGCTTCATGTCTGTTGCTCCTTGTCCAGTCACTGGACACCACTGAAAAGAGTCTGGCCCCATCCTCTTGACCCCTGGCCTGGAGATATTGATAAGCATTGAGAAGATCCCCTCTCAGCCTTCTCTTCTCCAGGGTAAACAGCCCCAAGGCTCTCAGCCTTTCCTCATTAGAGAGATGCTCCACTTCTGAAACTGGTGCAGCTGAAATATGCTGGCACTAGCACTGCTCCAAGTGCTTTGCCCATGTGCTTCCCTCAAGAAGGGAGCACTGTACATAGGAGGTGGCAGAGAGGGACAATCATGCAGCCAAGCGCCTCCTTCCACACCTGAGCCACCTGGCTGGGCATCCGGGGCCATCACGGTCCCCATCTCGCTCCTTGGGGCTGGATATTTTCTGATTAAGGAGAGAAGTGCAAGCTCCTTCCTGGCAAACTCGCTTTTAGTGTTGTTTCAGGACTCCCTGCTGAGCTTTTCGAAGGTTTGCTGAGTCTGAAAGAGCAAGGGAAAAGATGAAGACTTCGTGTAAATAAATTCTGGCAGTTCAGCTCTGAGGTGCAACAGCTTCAGCTGATCTTTCCAACCAAGAACTCTTCTCAGAAGCTCTCCCAGGCCATGGTGATGCCCCACAGTAGGGCCATGTCCAGCTGTGGAGGACAGCACTTGCTGACAGAGAGGCAGCTGTTTGGGGAGCTTCCCAACAGATCATCCTCTGTCATCCCTGGTTGCTATTCAATTTCTGAGACTTAGATATAAACAACGGAAGTTCCTGTCCTCAGCTCTGAGCAACCCTTGTCACTCTTATGGTTTGAAATAATGCTAACAATTAAAATCGCACAAGCTCCACGTTAAACTGCTTCCATCCTCTGCCACAGGTGTAATCGATACGGCCCCAGCACACACCATCCAGACGAGCCACTTTGTCTTTACCACCTTTTGGAAGTCACTTAATCACCCTGCCCCATCTAGACTGCCAGGTCTTCAGGGCAGCAATGGCCGGAGTAGCAGTGGGTTAGTGCTTCAGACAATAAAGTCCCAGCCTCAGCTCGGCTCTTGTAAATACAAATAATTAATTTTACATTGTCTTTTAAAGAACAGGAAAGAGGGAGTTTGAAGGAAGCCATTTAATTTGACTTGCACTTTTGAGCAGAATTGAAAACCGCAATTAGGCTGACGAACTGGGAGAGGACAGACAAGAAGGAAACTTTTAAGACCTCTGAGGAAAGATAACTGGAGACTGTAGAGCATTTATTACAAGTGACGCCAGCGCGTGAATCTAAAAATAGTGTCTCTGATGCTGTGTGTCTATGACTGATATTAAAAATGACGGATTTAAAAGAAAGTGCTTCACCTCTGTTGCCAACCAGGAAGGTGGGTCTGTAGTATTCTCAGACTTAAATGCTGCCAGTATTTCACATTAGGATAGTCATAAAGTTAAAGGTTAATAGGCTGTACAAATGACAGAGTTTAAAGGGAAAAATGAAGATGGGAAGATTTCTAGCACTTAGGGAACATTTTAAAAATGAAGCTCCTCTGCTTAATGTAATTTTTCCTATATCCTTTCTCATGCTGTTGATAATTATTGAAAATATTTCTATTTGCATAAGTGATTTCTCCTTCACTGCCCACCTCCGTTTGCTTTTTGGATCATCATTACTTCCCACAGTACATGATGAGTCATAATCCTGCTGCCTGCCATAACAGTCTGCTGCCGTGCGAATGTGACAGGGCAAAATTAAAGCCGTAGCCTCCAAGGGAGGATGGGCGGGGAGACCCAGAGCATGAGGAAGGCTTTTATTTAATTGCGAGTCATTAGAATTGGCAGGTCGAGGAGAAAGGCAAACACGTGCGTTGCTGGAAATGGGATTTGGTTGTGGTGTTTTGGATTAGCTCAACAGATGCTGCGTGTGGCAAAAGCGTATTGCTGTGTCAGCCTTGCTGCCGTGGCTGGCGTGCACTTTGTTCTCTAGCACTGGAGCTAGAAATTAGAGCCTAATGGCAGGGTTAACGTGACTAAGATAAATACTTTTACACAGACACTGCCAGTTATCACATTCGCTTTTGCACTGATGAAGAAAAATTCTCCCTTGGCTTCTGTCTAGGCCTTCCTAGAAGCTGGTGAAGGGTGTAGAGAACAAGTCTTGTGAGGAGCAGCTGAGAGAACTGGGGTTGTTCAGCCTGGAGAAAAGGAGGCTCAGGGGAGACCTTCTCGCTGTCTACAACTACCTGAAAGGAGGTTGTAGCGAGGTGAGGTTGGTCTCTTCTCCCAAGTAACAAACGATAGGACATGAGAAAACAGCCTCAAGTTGCACCAGGGGAGGTTTAGGTTGGGTATTAGGAAAAATGTATTTCCTGAAAGGGTTCTCAAGGCCTAGAACAGGCTGCCCGGGACAGTGGTGGAGTCGCCATCCCTGGAGGGATTGAAAAGCCGTGTAGATGTGGTGCTGTGGGACATGGTTTAGTGGTGCCCTGGCAGTGCTGGGTTAACGGTTGGACTCAATGATCTTAAAAGTATTTTCCAACCTAAACAATTCTATAATTCCAAAGCAACTGGAAAAGGCCATGCTTTGAGCATTGCTTTTTATGGCACTGATGGGTCTGAAATTGCAATGAAGTGTGGCTCTTTAAAATATTTATATTTATATTTTCTTGGGTGACCCAAATGCTCTTCCCTTCATCTGCTGAGTTCCTGATGATCACAGGAAGATTTAGGGTGGAGGACATCTACTCTACCCCCAGAAATCGAGGTGATCTTTTTCATCTTGTCCCAAATACAACTACTACACACATCATAAGGCTAAACTGCAATAAGCAGTTGGCAATGAGTGAAAGCACCTTCCAGCCAACACTTATTCTTATTGCTTTCTTCACACATGCAGGTGACTGACAGTTTGCTCCAGGTACCTCTGCATCTGGGTGTGCAGACACTCTCCATGGATGTACTGCCTGGGAGGCAAAGAAAAGCTCTGGTCTCTGCTTGGCTTTGATGTCTGGAGCCACACAGGCCTCTACCAGTGTCCCTGGCTGTAACTTTTCTTCCTCTCCATCCTTCAGCTGGTTTCTACTTTTCTGCAACATGTCCTTAAAAACCTTCTGGGCCTGAGAGATGCTGAAGAAGTCAGATACTCCTGATTTACTGTAGTCCAAGCAACAAATAGGTATGGAATAAATATGGCTGCTGAGCATAAGCCTCCTCCACTCTGGAGCTAAAATGAAATAGAGAAAGGACCATGCCTTGGTGTTCCCTCTGGTAATGAATTTTATGTCTTTACCACAGGACCAGACCTTTGCATCTGCACAGAAAGTTCCTGAAGTGGTTGGAAATGATCCATGTAGACGTGCTTTGAAAATCAGGACATCAGGCTTCTCATTCCTTGCACATAGATAAAGGTAAAGGAGCCTCTATGGCAAATATTTTAAGGGTTACTGTTGCTCTTTGTGTCCTGCAGCCATGACTCAAGATTGCAGTGGAGCCGTTTCATGCTATGAAAAAATACACATAGCATATTTTCACAAATTTCTATGGAATTTCCAGGAATACTGAATGTTGAGATCTCATTTTCTTCCTTCTTCATTTGAGTTTCTATATTTCAGTCCTCCATTTCTGCTCAGCTATAACATGACACTATAACATTAATTTATCAGAACATGATAGCATTGATGTACAAGCATTGTATTTCTTTGTGACATTGCACAGAACATGATAAAAATATTTTTTAAAATGAAAGCAGGGGTACACCCACTGTAACCTACCTCCTTTCTCCTTCCTGCAGGGACTAAAATGCTGAACAAAAGAAATAAAACCACTGCAAAACAAACAGATTTCTCAATAATTTCTTTTACCATTGCTTGGATGAAAACTTTTCTCCAGTAATTAATTTGCAGAACATTTTCCTTGTCTGAAGCTATCAGTTGAGCACTGCCTTTGGGAGAGGTTGCAGCTTCTCTTTCCACGCTCAGGACCGCTTGCTTTGCAACTTAACTTCTCGGATCCAAACAAGACCACTGCAGGAAGGAGGTATTTTTCATGCAGAGCTTTTTACTCTGAGGCATCTTTGCCTCCAAGGCCTGCTTACTGCTGGGTTGGCTGCTGGAGCCCTTCATCCCTCTGCGTCAACCATTGCTCATGGCGTGAGCAGGTCTGTGGAGCTGGGGGAATTGCTTGTGTGGAGAAGTGCTCACCTAAAAGCAAAGGGTCCTTTCTATTTGGTCCTTTGTAATTTCTGCTTCTTCATACATTTTTACAGATGGATGGAATGGTTATACTGTTCCAAAACTAAAAGACAGTTTTCTTTTGAAAGAGAAAGTTGAGTGTGGAAAATGCTGCCTGTAGCCTTTTATTAGCTTCATTCACTCTAATATATCTGCCTCGTATGCTAAGAAAAGTATAAACAAATGGCAGGGTATTGGCTTTTCAATAACAAGGTTTAAACCAAAGATATAAAAAGCATATCCTATCTGACGCTATTTATGAAACAATTAATATTGTCAATGTCTTTTCCATCTCCTCCAAGTTACATGTACTGCATAAACTTTGATATATCTCTGAGAACTACCCAAAAATACCAGCTGGAGAATAAACAGGGCAATGTGCCAACACTGTTGGAAGGGGGAATGATTTTCATGTCTTCTTATAAAATGCTTTGATATTAAAATAAACCAGGATGTAATTCTCCTTACTTTGCCTGTGAAGGCTCAGGGCACAGTAGACAAAGAGTCCTGGGCTTAGGTTGTAATCTCAGGCTTTAGATACAGTTAATTATTTTGTTGTTCGGGAGATTTTACAATAGCAGGAAGCTTCTCATTCTTCTTTTTGCCCCTCGGATCACAGTGATTTAGTTCTCTCCGACTCCCCCACACACCCAGGAAAGCATGGGGGGGTGACGCCGCCCCTGCAGCCTATCCATGGCACTGTCGCCCGGGGATGTCTGGAGCACAGGGGCGGGCAGGATGGGACCTGCTGCCCCTAAACGTGCGGGGAGACGCTCCGCACCCCTCCGTGTCCGCGCAACGCTCCGCGCAACCTCCCGGCGCTGGCCATGGTGCTGAAGGAGGGCGTGGGCCAGCGGTAGGCGTGGGGAGCCCACTGGTGGTGGTAACCTACTCGTCGTGTTAAGATCGGTATTAGTCTCAGTATCAGTGTTGGTGTCAGTATCGTTAGTCGTGTTAGTATTAGTACTGTTGGTGCAATTAGTATAATAATAATAGAAAATAATTCTCCACCAACTAAGATGGAAATCTCTTCCCAGACAAAAGCGAGAATGTCTTGGTGAGAATATCGCACGCAGCCCAAGTTTCCCAGGCAGAGATGATGGCGGCAGCTCTGCGTTCCTGGTTTAATTGCCTCCCCCCCGCCTTTGTCTGTCACCTGAAAATTTCAGAGCTGCTTATCAATAGTGCTCTGCGTGTGTCGTGCTGCTGCGAAGCATTCCGATCAATATATTATCATCGCAGAGCTTGATTATGAAGGTGAAGGGCATCATCAAGGACATCTGGATATTCTGATCAGTGTTCTGCAATCTCTGATCAGCTTCAGTGCTTTACAGGCATAGTCTCCGGAACAGAATAAAACCAGAATCCCTAACTAGAGGCAGCTTCATATCCCCTCATTCAATCCTTGCACCGATCAACAAGAAAACAAGCAAAAATCAGAGGTATCATCTGCACATTTGCCCTCTTTTAACAAATCCTCTACTCTCCACTCCATCGCAGCTCTCAAGCACAGTGATACATAACAAGCTCCGCATGGCAGCATGATGTGTACTGTGTACAATTTTCCTGAATGGAATATTGGAGGCAATGGTGATCTAGAGAAGAAGGAAATATAGTAAAACTTTAGTTTGGTTTGATTTTATGACGGCATTACACAAGTCACTTAGATCTCGTACTCTGGGAATGACAACACATGGTCAGAATACACATCAGGCTGCCAAGGAGAAACAGCTAGTGTTTGCTTAATATGTCAGGGTTATTATTTTGTCAATTCTATTGCTCTGTAGACACTCAACAGTATTTAAATGTATTACGTTTCATGCATATGCCAAGCTGAAATTGTTCCACTTTCTGTCATTATTATTATTTGCCCTGTCTGCCACCTTGAACAAGATGTTCAATTGTACACAATCCTCTTTCATTGTTTTTTTCTGATATTATTCCTGGATCCTTAATGACAAGCCAAAACTCTACCTAATGTAAAACAAGGTGAAAAAAGTCATCCTTGGTTCTTAGCTAGTTTTGCTGGTGCTTCATGGTTGCTTCTCATATCTCCATGTAAGGAAGGAGCATCAAGCCACCATTCTGGGCTGCGGGGCTGAACTGGTTGGATCCCTGTGACTTAATGTCAAAGAAAATCTCCTGCAGTGCAGAAAAGAGTGGTGTCACTGTGGTGGCTGTGATGCTGGTGAAGCTGAGTGTTGGAAGTTCTGCACAACAGTGCATTTCGTCCTTCTCCTGCTCTCCACCAGCATGGCTTTTAGCAAGTTTATTTTTTATATGTATTGCTAATGTTTAGCCAAAATAGATTACAAATATTTTCTGTGTAACGCTTACCTAAGAGATTTCTAATTTTTCAACAATGTAAAAAAGAAAAGCAATGCATGCCACAGAAAGGTAAAGCTGTGACTTGAAGGATGATTTGGAGGAAAGAACTCTTGCCCCAGCGTGGTCATTTCTTGGCCTCTGATGCTTTTTCTTTATAAAGTGGATTTGAGCACTTTATCTGAGCACAAGAGACAGGAAATAAGAAATGATTTTATCTGGGATAAAATTTTCCTTGGAACGTACAGAAACATCATGTGGAAAGAAGACCAGAAACCTTCATTTATCTGTTCTGTTTTGCAGAACAAGCAGAAGAGAGTCTGTGCACCATGGGAGCAATGTGAGTACCTGAGCTATCTGCACATCTGAAAACAAGATGTCCTGGTGATGCCCGAGCCAAACGAGGTAGAAGGAACCTCCTGTGGTGTGCACATCACTTGGGCTTCTTAGGATTCCTGAAACATTGAGCTTGCCTGAGGAGGAGCCTTTCCTGGTGACTGGCAGAAGAGACAGAGTCTGTCCTCCTGAAAGGAAGTTGTAGAGAGGTGGGAATCGGTCTGTTCAACCAAGTAACAAGTGATAGAACAAGATGAAATGGCCTCAAGTTGCACCAAGGGAAGTTTAGGTTGCATATTAGGAAGGATTTCTTTACTGAAAGGGTTATCAGGCATTGGAACGGGTTGCCCAGGGCAGTGGTGGAGTCCCCATCACTGGAGGTATTTAAAAGACATAGAGATGCAGTGCTGAGGGATATGGTTTAGTTGAGGACTTGTCAGCGTTAGGTTAATGATTGGACTCGATGATCTTAAATGTCTTCCCCAGTCTAGGCAATTCTGTGATTCTGTGATTAATAAGTGCAAAGCACCCTGAGGTCTTGACAAAGAAGCTCTTGTGGAAGCACAAAATGGCCCCATCATTCATTTATTTTGCAAAACCACAAGCTATTCTGGGGGTCTGCGGACTCAGAACAAGCTGGTTCAGACTGTCATGTCGTTTATAACAGAAGTTCTTGGGGAAATGAGGATGATCTCAGGACCTTTTAATCAAATCCAAAACAGAGCTCATGTTCAGTATGTATGTTCAGCACAACTCTTGTACAACTGCCAGGGATCTCTGATATGAACATGAGAGTATAAGTAGCTGATTTTTGAGTCAATGGGCTGTAACACTTTTGAAATCAATGGTTATTTAAGAACTCCTAAAACTGCACATTGTCTAGCTGCTGTGCACACAAACATTGGATCTACTCTGCTCTCTGTTGGCTCTCTGCAAACGGATAATTTGGATCTGAGGTCTGAAGGCTGAGTGTGTCTTATAACCCTGCTTTTCTAACCAGGCCAGTAAAACACTTTCCACACACCTGTGAAGCAGTTTTCTAATTTCAGTAGGATCTTAAAATACTCTGCACTTTTCAGGTGTGGTTCCAGGACACTCAGGGATTTTTATAAATAAGCTATTTGTGGCCACAAAGAGATTTAGGATTTCACCAGTGCTGATGTTTACACAGTTTCTTTTGGATTTGTTGGGGTTTTTTTTCTTACATTCTACATGTGGCCAGCAGGTCGAGGGAGGTGATTCTGCCCCTCTACTCATCACTCATGAGACTCCACCTGGAGTACTGCGTCCAGCTCTGGACCCCCCAACACAAAGAAGGACATGGATCTGTTAGAGCAAGTCCAGAGGAGGGCTATGAAGATAATCAGAGGGCTGAAACCCCTCTGCTGTGAGGACAGGCTGAGAGAGTTGGGATTGTTCAGCCTGGAGAAGGTAGGGCCCTGAGGAGACCTTCCAGTGGCTGAAGAGGGCCTACAAGAAAGCTGGGGAGGGGCTTTTTACAATGGCTGGTAGTGATAGGACAAGGAGTAATAGGTTCAAACTGGAAGAGGGTAGATTAGATTAGAAGCTAGGAAGAAGTTCTTCACTATGAGGGTGGTGAGACACTGGAACAGGTTGCCCAGGGAAGTTGTGGATGCTCCATCACTGGATGTGTTCAAGACCAGGTTGGATGGGGCCTTGCACAACCTGGTCCAGTGGAATATGTCCCTGCCCATGGCAAGGGGTTGGAACTAGGTGATCTTTGAGGTCCCTTCCAACCCAAACCATTCTATGATTCTATAATTCTACACAATACTTCAGAGTTTACAGCTTGGTATATAAGGTGTATATATGAGACTTCAGGTTTAGAAGCTGCAAAGCTATCATCTGTCCATTGTCCTTTGGGTGTTTCTGTCTTGTCATATTTTGAAGCAGGTGTGTTCTGCTAAGGCTTACATTTGGACGAGATGTTGAAGAATGGCACATGCTCTGCCTTGAAATCCTCCAACGACACCTTTCACAAGAGATTTCCTCCAGTGTATTTAGCTGACCTCTATTCTGAGTTCACTTGTGAAATTGCGCACACGTGACTAATATGAACACAAAGAGGTTCATACTTTCTAGATATTAGGCTGGTGGGCAAGTCATGATGACACAGGCAAAGGATGTGTTGTATGAGTTTGTGATGACTTCACAGCATCGTATCACATTATACAGACCACGTGTCTGGTGCTGTATGAGATGAAAATTGTGCTGAGATCACGGCATTTGCCCATCAGTTCTGTCCCCATGGATTTATTCCAAATTACGTGGAATTATTCCAAATTACATGGAGTTTGTGACAGCACTTGTTTCACAAAAACATCATAACCTAGAATGTTTTCCTCCTCCCTCTAAAAATGGTATCTTTGTGAGTCAGACACAAGGGCTGTGATGAGCCTCAGAAATACAAGTCTCATAAATTAAACAATCTGCTTTCTTGCAGTGCTGTAAGGTTCTAATATTTGTCAGGAAAGACTGTCAGCTTGCCAGGAAGCCACGGAAAAGAGAGACTTACAAAGCCTTCCATTTAAAGGTACAAAAATGTCATTGTAAGGCATAATAAGGGAGCACCTTTAACTGTTCCAAAATGCCTCTCAACCCCCACACACCACATACACCCTGGTATGCTCCACCAAGTGAAACCTGAGATAGGCTACGAAGCATAACTCGCTTGTAGTTTCTCTAGTCTTGAATAAAACATCCTTATGAAATACATCCTGCAAGAGACATTCCTTTCGATGAGAAGGTAGCATCCCTTTTCTGGGTAACCTCTGTTTGTTTCCAACGATGCGTTTCAGAAGAAGCAGTTGAAAGAATGGCCGAGAAATGCCACGTTTCTGAATAACTCAGATTTTACAAAGGCCCTGATAGTATGGAACGATTTTCAGTAGGAAGGGGAGAGCCATTGACAGTGGATCGGACTCTACAGTGGTTAATCTTTGGCATTCACGACATTGTTTTTAGCTGCCTGGGCAGCATAACAGCAGCTCTAAAATCTGACGGCAGAAGAATTAGTTTGGATTGCCTGGGAAAGGGGTGTTTCTGCATGGGGTGAGCTGTTAACAGTGTCCTCATCCCTTCTTTCCTCTCCCTCGGAACATCTAAACCCTGATGCAAGGAGGTACTTTGGCACTTCCCTGTGGATGAAGCTGTTCAAGTTAGCTGTGAAATCAAGTAGTGTCTTGATGGATTACTGTTTCCCTAGGACTGCTGCGAGGCTAAATGCTGCAAACATCTACAGGAGAGCACAGGGCTGGTCTGGGGCGAGACTCCTGAGTGGCCAGTGCCGCCTTCTGCAAAGACTGTGCCAGAGGAGGTCCTGCCACTGTCCAAAACCTCAAAAAAGATGCAAACCTCACCACTTCTGCTCTGCAAATCCTAGCTGCACTCCTCCCGTGTCTGGGCTGCCGGGTGTGCTCCCAGGTGGACAAACAAAGGAGCAAGGAGACTAAGCACTGCACTTCCCTCAGCCCCCTTGGGATGGACAAGAGGAAACCAAACCCAAAGTGACAAGATGTTTGTCCCCTGTGGTTACAGCGGGAGGCACTCAGGGAGGACAGCTATAAAGACGATTTCCGTGTGAAATCCCGTGATTGCGGGCTGCAGCGGGTACCCTCTGCCAGGCAAACGGGGCTGTTGGCACGGTGCTCTGTGAGCAGGCAACATCAGCGGGTGCAGGATAGTGCACTTTGGAGCTAAGCTAAGTGGGGCACCACAGAATCACGCACAACAGACTCACGCTGCGGCTCAGCAAGAGTGTAGCTCTTTAGAAAAATAATTTAAAAGAAGAGGCAGTGCTGAGGCAGGATAAATAAGGAGATAAATCACTTTGCAACACGATGCAAGCCAAAACCTGAAAATAAGCAATTACTTTAAATCATATCAAGCACCTATCACAAACATCACATTTATACAATTGATCCATGTGTAAATTAGCCAATTAATTCTCAATTGGAACACTAATGAAATAATAATTATCTGTTTACAATGGAATGGTTTGAGCGTGGGTCTAGAAGCAGAAATAAAGAAAGACTGCAGCAATATCCACTCAGCTCCATCACCACCGGGCATGGGGGGGAGGTGTCAATACTAGTCTTTAATGTCCAGATATTGCTGGAATGGGGGCATAAATAAAATACATAAATATGTGAGAAACCCATGGGCTGTAAATGACAGAGGAAGGCTCTTTTAGAATATTGTCTGGGGGTTTTTTTATGTAATTAAAAATTGCAAAGTGGAAATTTCTTTTAACATCTTCCGAGGCTGGCTTGGGTTTTTGTCCTTGCCTCTTTTTACCCTGAGTGGCTGCTTAACCCGAGAGGCTCCAGAGGGATTAGGACCTCACAGTCACCAAAGCAGTGAAAGATGGGTGGAAAAAGGTGGGAGTTTCAATACAGAATGATTTTGGTGGCTCGTATCTAAATCAAAATCTTCACCGAGATGAAGAAATTCCCTGGGGTCTACTATAAAAAATCTGCACCCTTGGCTTTTCAGGTAAGAGCTGTGAACAGATAAAACAGATCTTTAGCCCAGGTCCCCCTCACAGGATGGGCAAGAGCCCTGCTTAGGTGACTGTTGGCTGTTTTCTGTATAGAAACTATTCTCTCACTCTCATTTTTTTCTACACGCTTTACCCCAGAGCTGAGGAGTATTTCCACTGAAAGAGCATTTCTTTGAAAAAGTCCTGGTGAGCTTTACTTTGCCCGATGCCTTTAAGTGAAACAGTTGTTAACAAGAGCAGAATATTTCTGTACACTCCTATAAATTGCTGGGACCCCATCCCCGAGATGCGTTGTGTGGATTTTTCATTTCTACACGTCCCTGTTTATCTAAACTGCTCCTCACAAAGGCACTAATAGTTTAAAAATGTTCACAGAGGAGACGGTACTCTGAAAAAAGTCGTGTACACTGGAGGTATATGAAATATCATGCCTCTTGCAGCCAAAAATATTACATGATTGGGTCTCTAAATTTTCCCTAGATTTGTAACCCCAAGTGTTCGGGGGGAAGCAGAACTCCTGGGGGGTAGCTTGCAAGCACGAACATCGAGACGTTTTATTCAGATAAATGCTGTTTTATTTCAAATTTCCAGGGAATAGCAAAATAAATCAGTTATATCTGATCAGGGCATTAAAGCATTTAAATGTGGAGGCTGTTGCCCCGCTGTGCACATGCGCACGCTTCTGAGCCCACAGCTCTGCATGTGCCGGGACAGATTTTTGCAGCGCCTGCTCGCAGGTATTGCAAATGTGTAGAAGCACGCCAGAAGTGAGAGGCTGGTGTGCTCTCTTCTCTCCCCTTCCTCCTTTCTCTTTTCTTTTTCCTTTTCTATTTTTTTCCTTTCCTTTTCTATTTCTTTCCCCTTTTCTATTTCTTTCCCCTTTCATTTTCCTTTCTTTTTCTATTTTCTCTTTTTTCCTTTCATTTTCTCTTTCCTTCCTCCTTTCTCTTTTTCCTTTCCTTTCCCTTTT
>VZZY01025960.1:5114-17065 GCA_013400335.1 Eurystomus gularis | reverse complement strand
ACATAACCGGGCAGCATCCCTATATTCTTCCCAGGTTACCTGTCCCAGTTTTAACTGTTTGTGCAGCTTCATCTTTTTCTTTAGTTCAGCCAGCAGGTCTTGACTCAGCCATGCTGGTCTCTTTCCTTTCTTGCCTGATTTCCTGCACATGGGTATTGAGAGCTCTTGCGCTCTATGGAAAGCCTCCTTAAAGTGTCAGATTGTTGCACCAAACATTATGTTTCTAAGTCCCCATGAAGTTAATCTAGTTTCCATAGAAACTGCAACCCCTGACATTTGTAGGCTAGGTGTTGTGGTTTAGACCCAGCCAGGACCCAAGCATCATGTGGCCGCTGCCCCCTCACCCCCAGGCGAGAAGGGGAGAGGGAGTAAAATACAAACCCTGCGTGTTGAGATAAGGAGGATTTAATACAGCCATGAAAAAAGAACAGTCAGAAGAACAACAGTAAGAGTGAGGAGACAATGTACAAAACAAGTTATATAAACAGTACAGACCACTCCCCAGCTCGGACTGAGAGCCCTGGCTGAGTGGGCATGATGTCATCATGGTATTGAACAGCCCATTGGCTGGTTCAGGTGTCTATCCCAGCTGTGGCTCTCTCCCAACTCCTGCTGAAAATTAACCCTATCCTAGCTGAACCAGGACATTAGGTGATGCATTTTCTGCAAACACTTCTGCAAAGGATGTTCACTACATGCTGATGTGAAAAATGTTTGTGCGGAGGGTTTTTTGGCTTTTTTTTCCTCTTTTTTTTTCTACTGCATGAACTTTTGTCCTTCTTACCAAAACCTTCCATCAGACTCTTTGTCCAATTTTTAAAATATACCTCCTCATCCTGATTTGCCTTTTCAAAATTTACATTATTTTCTGACAGGATTTCTTATTAATAATCTTAGTTCATGTTGAGAGAGACTCAGATGAAAAGTAAAATTACTGAACAAAATTGGTTTGGTTCTGACTCAAACCAGGACAGTTCACCATACATCCTGCCTTTTTCATAAATTATGCATCTTACAAATTTACACTCACTATTAAGACTAAACACGTCAATTAAATGTATGCAATTTTAGCAGTAACAACTTCTAGGAGCAGAAAAACTCAGTAACTTAACAGGAACTTATTAGACATTTATATACTGAAATATCCATCTTGGTATATGTTTGAATATCCATGAGATAGAGTACAGCACATGGAATTCAGTTAAAGAAAGCCATATATTAATAATTTCTTTTGCCATTTTTTTTTTTTTCCTCTTCTCCCTTCTTGGCAAACTTCATGCACCTGAGAGTCATAAGTGATTATATCTCTATTTACATACTTTTAGTTTCTACTTAAACTACTTTTTGTCCACTTACAGCTTTCCTATTCTGAGGAGAAACATGAAATGTAGAAGTTTATTTATATTGACGTTGTTCTTAATTTTATAAACATCCTTAATATTTGCAGCACATAATGTGGACATTCTTATAAGTAACAATATACATCTTTTTACTCTCCTCTGGACTAGGAAGATTTCCAATTTGGCTTGCACTCTTTGATTAACAACTACACTCTATTGGTTTTTAGATAGAAACATATTTTCTACTTTACAAATCATTTAACTTAATCTTTATATTTATTTCATAGCCATTTATTTAACCAAATATCTCCCGGTAATATCTTGATTTTGAAAGAACTTTACATTTGATCACCATTCTGGCCAGGCAATTCTATAAAAATGCTTGGGAGATACAGAAATTCATTTAACATCTATGTTGAAATACAGAAAAGGTTTTCAATTTCTGGATTTATATGCCTATATTTTATCTCTTACTTTCCATAACTGCCTACTTTCTCTGCTCCTACTATCTGAACTACTGAGTCTTGTCCAGTTTTATAAGTCTTTCCTTTTCTCTATACTATCCGTTTTCTTTGTCCCTTTTGTTTTTTTTTTATGATGGCTGTATAGAGTTCTGCACTTGTAGGCTTCCTTGTAGGCCAGATTTTCTGGCTGTCATTTAAGCTTCAATTCATCATTTTAAATTGCTATACTGAATAAACATGGTACTCCAAATGAGACCTAATCTGGACCAACTAGAAGAAAAAGTATCTATTTCTTTGGTAGAAAGCAATAGTTTTATTAATAGGATCTAAGAAAATAGTGTCTTAAAAACATAGTTCTCCTTTCATTACCACAGTACACAATACACAAATAATTATCTCAGGGCTACTGTTAAAACATTGTTGCCCCAGTCTTTAATAAATTTCTGTATCTAATACATTACACTCCAGACAGACATGCAACTTTTCACAAAATTATAGACTGTGATTCAACAGATGAAGCAACTCAAAAGTCCTACACCAGTGGAGCACCACCCACTTCTATATACATCCCTTTAAGGTCTTGTCTGTGTTCCCAAACTTTTAGTCTGAATGAGTAACTATTCCCTTTAACGTAATGTGTAATGAACGTAGCACTTGGACTTAGTGGTGGACTTAGCAATGTTAGGTTAACAGTTGGACTCTATGATCTTAAGGATCTTTTCCAACCTAAATAATTCTATGAAAGTATTTCTTTTCAGACAGAGAAGCAGACACCAAAATATGACAACTGTCCCTGTGTTTGTTCAAAGCACCATGTAAGCTTTTTTTTCACTTCATAAAAGTGAAAGTGAATGCACAGCTACCACTGAGCTACTACCTCATTTAACTCCATTTGGTAAACTATTTTACTCTGGGCTATAATATAGCCATGCTTGAGCTCTCTACGAAATATTCTGATACCAGTATGCATCTGTCTGTTCAAGCTCAGATAAGTAACCAGGAAACAGAAGACATAAAATGAAATTTCTTCGGGTTGAACAAGTACTCGCATTATCAACACATTTTAAAATAGGTCTTCTCCCCGTTCCTCAATGACTTGGGGTTCTGAAAGTTGTGAGTCTTGCATTGAATCCAATGTACTCTGAATGAATTAACATCATTTCTGTATCAAACCTTCAACAGAGGCTAGGCAGAGATTAAATATTTCTTTTCAGTCGCCAAATTATAAAAGAAACAGAACAGGCAATCAGACTGCTTCTGAATATAAAAAGGGAAAGACTAGGTAAAAGTGTTAAGCATTTTTTGCTCCAAACCGTGCATTGCCTTTAAACATTAAGGGTGGGGTTGAGCTTATGGTTAGTGCTGGAGAACTAGGGTTTCAGGTAGACTCTGACAACCTGAATACTGCCCACTTGGTACTTTACAACTCCCTCTCACTTAATAATGCTAGTAAAAATATCCAATTAGCCTTCTAATTCCCATCAGACTGTCATAAATCTAAATTATACTATACCAACAATGTTTAAATAGGTAATACTTTCTGAAACATACCTAATGTTATACTACTCTCTGCTCCATTGACTTTTTCAATTCTCATTATTCTATCCTCATAACATTTTACAAAATAGAATCATAAGTTTACAACATCAAGCCATTAACATTTTCAAATGGTGTTTTACTATTATTTGCATCCCCTTAATAGTGAACAACCTCATCTCAGAATTTTATATAGAGAAACTGTAAAGGCAGTTGTATGGTGAATGCATATGAAAAATGCTATAAATAGAAAATAAAAAAAAAAAAAAAACCAAAAAAAGTTAAATGGAGTAAAATAATCTCCAATTTTACTTGGTAAATTGAGGCACAAATAAGAAAATTATCTTGTCCAAGAGCTCAAAAGAACTTTGTGACAGAGCAAAGAATAGAACTTAAAGATCCTTAACACACAATGACCAAAAGGAGTTTGTAAGTAATTTATCCTGAGTTCTCCTTTCACCTCTCTTTTCTCATATTCTAACTGGCTTTTGGCTTTGGTTCACAGCCAATTTAAGACTTCTTCTTAGATAATTAGGCAGAATTGATTTTCTGCTAGAATGCACTGGCTCTTGTAGGGTTTTACAGAAGCCATAGATTTTAGTAAGAATGTGGATGTGTGTGTCTCATTCCAACTTCCCATTATAGGATGTCTTTTATGTTTGCTGTATGGGACCACTCCTCTTTTAGACTTTTCCTAAACTCACTGCCATTCCCCCTCTTCTGCCTAACACAGCTGCAAATCTTGTAACCACCTAGTGCATATTCCTAGGTACCAGAGATGAGGAAAGGAAGTATATGCAGAAAGTCTCTAACACTCTTCCTTCTATAGAAAGAAATGCCTCTGAAAACCAACATAAATAGCCTGATTTTCATGACTAACTGCTTCTCTAATTGAATAAGTAGCTCTCAGCACTAATCATTGCCTCATGCACACCAGGAAAATCAATCTTCGTTTTCCTAGTCCAGGTGAAATAAAGACTTTAACCCACAATTTCCAACCCTTCTTACACTAAAATCCACTGGTTTAATTTACAGGGAACTGCAGCCTTCTAAAACAGAGTGTAAGAGACAAGATATGTATAGCTAATTCAAAGACTTCAGAATTAAAAAAAAAACAAACAACAAAACCAAAATCACACACCACCCCCCCCAAAAAAAAAAAAAAAAAAGAACCAAAAAAAACCACCAACCACCAAAAAAAAAAACCCACCCTCCAAGTGGTTCGAGGTGCTAAAAACAGTAATTTTTCCTGACAATCTGTTCAGAAAAGAATAATAGAATCATTAAGGTTGGAAAAGACTTGTAAGATTATCAGGTCCAACTGTCAATCCAACACTAACATGATCACTAGACTATGTCCAGAAGTGCTTTGTTTAAACATTTTTTTAACACCTCCAGAGGTGATGACTCCACCACTGACCTGGGCAGCCTGTTGCAATGCTTAATCATTATTTCAATAAGGAAATTTTTCCTCCTACCCAATCTAAACCTGCCTTGGCACAACTCGAGGTCATTTCCTCTTGTTCTATCTCTAGTTTCCTGGAAGAAGAGACCAACATCCACCTCTCTACAACCTCCTTTGAGGTGACTGAAATGAAAGGGTTTGCAAAACTTCTATACATAATATAGCTTTCTCAGGCTTTATCCTACGATTCCACTCATACTTCAGGAATTTCAGCAAAAGCCATTCAGCCAAAAGTTTCTTCTTTAGACTCACATGTATAAGGTTTAGAAATATATAAAATGCAAGCTGCTATTTCCTTTAGATCCTGTGGCTTGCCAGGTATATAGTCAAATCTCCTTTCCCCAAACTCCAACAAGCCCTTATCAGTTTGCAAAATGTGTATGACCTGCGAAAATTATTCTAGCTTTATTCCTCATATGCTGGACTAGAAGCACATTTTTAAATTTATACCAACTTGTGTGACTTGTCAGAAGAAGTAACAGATCTTTTCCATAAGAGTTTTCTATCAATATACCAGTGTTTCTTAACATATTATTTGATATATTCAATGTTTACTCAGCTCTTTGATCGAGGTGGGGGTGAGAGAGTAGAAGGATGCTTAATATACTAAGAGTGAACAGCTAGAATACATGCAGCTCTGCCTGGAGATGGATGAGCCAACTAAGTGTATAGGTGAGGATTAAAGAGAACACAGGGGAAGGTGATACCTCAGTGTCTGCTATAGACCACCAGATCAGGAAAAATGAGTGGATGAGGCCCTCTACTGGCAGCTAGGAGCAGCCTTGTATTCACAGGCCCTGGTCCTCTCATGGGACTTCACCCTATTATCTGCTGGAGGACAGCACAGCAGGGTATAAGCAATCAATAGGTTTACTGCACAGTATTAAAGACAACTTCCTAACCCAAGTGACAGGCCAATGAGGAGAGGTGCTCTTCTGAGATTCAGTGTTGGAGAAACAACAGTGTGTAGGGTTATTCCTGGCTTAAGTAGATAGAGAGTGGGTTGGTAGGAAACGTGGAACTCACTTTTCAGAATGTCTCATTTCTCAGGCAGTAAAAGAGCTTCTTTGTTAGAAGCCACACAGGCAAAAGAAAAAATGTTTTATTTTCATGATAATTACTCCTATATTAAAGACATCTAACACATCAAATGTTTATGACAGTTTATTAAATATGCTAGAACTTCATTGACCTAGAACCCTTTGATGTCCCACTTTGCAAGGGTTCGACTTTGTGACAAGTGCACAAAAAAAGGTGCCAAAAGCTACTACTACAGCTTTAGTTTCCTCTTTATAGCTCTAGTTCTAGTCACAGTATTAATGGAGTATTTTTAAGAACACCACCAATTCAGCATGCAGCTGTCCCTATGATCCAACACAAGGTTTCATAGTTCCTGATAAAATAGAATATAAATGCTACTAAACACATTCCAGGTAATCAGCTCCTGGTAACTCATCCTAGTTAAGCTGACAATCGTGTTTTCTGAACTCTGATGAAGTAGTGCCAGCTCTAATACTCTTCATTCGCACAAAACCAAAACCACCTTGGTGTTAGCAATCTGTATTTCCTGATAGGGACTGCTGATACATTCTTCAATGGCAGTCCCAAAAAAGCATAAAACTAAGGAAGTTAATATTTGCTCACCCTAAAGCTGTACAAAAACCCCCTCATCCTTCCCTCCCTGAGAAAAGTAATTTGTTTGCAGTAGGACTTTTCCTATAAAAAGGACTGAAGGGGTAAGGTTGGTTAATCTTGACAAACATAACAAAAGAAACTTGCAGTGTGTGTTTCTGTGTGTATAAGGGTTTCACTTTCAGGATAATTTCACAAGAAGCAAAGAATATTAAAAAAAACCTTTCTTTTCTAAAAGATCTGTTGTCATTGATTTACCTTTTTCTGACCTCAATATCTTTTACATGCGTATAAATGTTAAAATACGTAAGAAGGGATAATTAGGTACAACTGGGCCAGTCTGAAAACATGTGGTAATTGGATAGTTTCCTGCGAACTACAATTATGTATTTAGACACTGATACTCAAAACATCTTCTATATGCTGCTATTCTAAGCATAAACTCAACCTAGTTTTTAAAAACCCTTCACCTCACTAATTGTACTAGCAAAAACCAGGAAGCTGGTCTAGAAGTACACATCCATGTACATATGCAGACCAAAAGGCATTAAGAACTATACATAAACAAAGTATACCACTTGGTACACTTCAAAAATTGCTTTGAGCTTATTAGCAATTATATTTCTCTCCAGAATATAAGACATCTTTAATCTATTAAAAAACCAAAATGAACAACAAACCCCAAACCAAAAATCTAGAACTTTTACATAACTACCTATGGATACCAGAATAAAATTCAGAACTGCAAATATATTAAAGCTGCACAGTTATTCTTACTATCTTAATTATCATAGATCGTGATTATTTTTTATCAGCTATATTGATGCATGAAAAACAATCTACTTTTTATACATGAATGAAAATTTTCATTTTGCATTTATTTGGTGTATTTCAGAAGTACTACATTTAGAAATTGAGCATGCTTTTTTTTCCTACTTTATAACTGAAAGTCCATTTCAAATTTGACTTACTAACACTGAATAAAGATCTTCTAACAGCAGTAAAACAAAGCCCATACCATGTTGCCAGTCTTACAGTATGCACAAAATACATAGATAAAGACAGAGTTCTGCTCTGAACTCTGAGGAGGGTAAGATATCATTTGTATTTCTCTCAGACTGATTTGAACACACTGTCTTCATCTTCTTGGAGAGTTCTAATTGGTAAGATATCACATAATTGAGGTACTAAAATCTCTGCCTTCACTTGTGCCCTAAAGAAAACTGGCTACACTTTGGTTGGCTGTTGGCTGAGTGCTCCCAGGTGGGTGCACACAGGCATACCCAGTCTCATGGCAGACCTAGGGGAATGCCTACCTGGGAGACTTAAGCAAACAATAGTTCTTGATCCTATTACTTAGCTCTGGAGGAAGGCAGGCCCAGATTTTTCTCACATTTACTGAGACCAAACGGCTGTATGGACTTAAAGGAATTTTTCTTGGCTTACAAGTTCTCAATACCAGCTTCTCAGAAACCTAAAAATAACAGACTTTGAATCTACATTTCTCTGATCATATTTATTACAAAGACAAAAAGATAACTACATACCAATGTCTGTGTACTGTTCAAAATGTTATGATTGTCAGTTTCCATCATGCTGAGGAAACAATTTTTAAAGTTCAGATGTTGTGATGGTATATAAATGGTTTTACTTGCATGAGATGAAGAAGCAACTGTTGGAGATGTAGAAAGGACAATGTGATGTAAAATTCATAATTAAACACATTTGCTTATTTATTTCAGTTTACCAAGGGTATTATGTTTGGATTTGTGTAAACAATGATGCATGACAAAAATTTTTTTCTAAGGACTGCAGGAGTAAGTTAACTCTTGTTACATGCTTTTTTTTTTTAATTACCTTCTGACTCATTCTTCCTTGCACGATGTATAGGTGTCATGGAACACTACAAAGCACCCTGGCTACCTCTGCAAATGTAACCAGGGATGCTAGATAGATCTGAGCTCATTAATTCCTTGGGCATAAGAAAATCGCAGTGCAGTCAATAGTCAAACCTACAATCAGCAATTGGACCATTCTGTCCTTGACTTCAGCTGTGCAGAGCAATTTAAGAAGAAATATAAGAATGATTAGAATAGCCCAATTAGAAAACAAAAGGTTTAAGAATGGCAGTATGGTTATGGGTCAATGGTCTCATCTGCCTGTTTTCATAGAGTTGCATTTACCAGCAGATGAAAACAGAACTATTACTTAGGTAAATGGCAAGGTTTGAAAAACATCATCCAAGGGAGAAATAAACTTCACAAATGCCTAAGTACATTAACTTAAAAGCAAGCAAGAAAAAGCTTAGTTAGTAAAACAATCAGCTACATTTCAATCTATGCTAATTTTGTAACACCTGTGAATTTAACAATGTGGTGATTCAAAACTGAGGTTTTGTTTGTTTTTTCACCAATATTAAATCACACAACTGTTATGGGTAATATTATACAGTACCACATATGACAGAGAGGGAAAGGGCATGTGGTAATTGCTCACATTATTGTAACAGCTGAGGACAAACTAATCAATCAATTCCTTTTTTATTTTCTTTTTCATCCCCCAAAGACAACACTGAAATGTCTTTTAGGGACATTTTTTTAAAATTTGCCACTGAATCAATAAGCCATTCATTCTTTGATTATTAAAGATCTTCAGTTTTAGTTTAGGTTTTGTTCTGCTTCTCCCTTTTGCCCTTCCTTCTTTCCCCTCAGTAATAAACATTTTTTCAGAAGCGAAGGGGATTTGCTCTCCTCTGTCAGAAACCCCATGTACAGTTGTGCATTAATTGCAGCAGACAGATTAGGGCATCAAGTTACCTCTGAAGTCGTTCATAGCTCAATTATTATCTCCTTCCTAAAGATTAATTTTACTCCTCTTGCTAATAATCCATCACAGCCATAAACAGATTAAATAGCAGTCCTAGATTTATTTACTTTTATTCATAAAGGAACTCCAGGAAGAATAAAACAAAAACAAAGAAAATCTAGCCACAACAACTTTGCGTACCTGTGTGTGATTACTCTCAGGATGTCTCTTACAGAATGCTCTTGCATCTCTGCACTTCACCTAGTTTAATAAAATGCTTGCAATTATAATCAGCACTCCTGATTCCAGCAGTGACTAGTAGAAAAAATGTGCCAGCTAGTTACTCTGTATTCAGAGAACAACAATATTCTTCAGCCATGTCAAAATAGAGTAAGAATGTTCCTTTTTCCACCTAAAAAAATAAGACAACTCCTCTATATTCCATTCTCAATTTCTTTTGCCTAGCCTTTTCCATTTTAGTTGAATATAGCTTCATCAGTCTGCCCATCCTCACTAGCCAAAGCACTTTCACCCATTTTTCTAATCTATATATTATTTTTTAAAAAACTTTTTTGTCACTTTGTCTGTCTGTGGTTTTATTGTTATAAAACTAAATTAAATCTTAAGTATTGCATTTTAAGACTTCTGTATATGATAGAATTGCTGCCATTTATAATTAAACAAGACTTGTTTGTGTCTTAGCTCATTTTAATAAAGTATGGCATAAATAACTTATAGACATTTTAAGACCAACAAAATATAAAATTTTGATTTTATTATTAGGAAAAAAGTATTTTTTTCCTAACTGAACAGCTCATTATATAGATCTTATTTCTACTAGTAGATTAAGCTGATTGATGAACATACTAAACCATTCCTCAGACATTGTCCAGTATTGCCACCTCTTCTATAGTACAGACATATTTAAGGAGCTATTTAAATTTTAGCATGTGAATTTAAGTAAGTTACTAAAAATTGTTACACTGCATTTCTCTCGCAACACCACTCCCTAAGGAACACTTGATTATTTTATTTGTAATACCGTATTTCTTAAAACATGGTATCAGTATCTTTCTAAAGTACCAGTTTCTTCTTCACTAACAGCCTGAAATAGAAAAGAATTGCCAACACTGTGTAAAAAATACACAGTATTAGGATTTTACTTCATGACCAAAGAAAATATACAGGCATGTATTACACTTTAGAATACAACATTTGAGAAAAAAAAACATTTGTGACATTTGTTTTTCCCCAAATGGAAACTATACCTCTATTTGCACAGATTAGTGATTCTACCCACGCAAGCCAGCCTCTCCCGGCACGCTCTCCACCGTCTGTGCTTAAAGGGAGCTGGAGGCCAGTTTAGAGAGACACTGCTGCCAAGAAGTGCTCCCCACCGAGAGGCTCTGCACAGTGTCGAAGGTGAGCCCTAGTCACAGCCCAGGCTAGGCCTGAGGCCCCCAGACTTTTTGCTGAAAGCCCAGTCATTCCTTTTCTTTTCCAAGTCTTTCTAAACACAAAGATTCTAGATACTATGTCCTCATGACTCAGATTTTTCAAAGTATCACAGGGAAACGTAGGTATGTCATACTCAGTTCACCCTGTCAGAAGCAGAAGAGCAATTAAGCAAACCTGTTACGTGGGTGGGATAAGAGAACAAAATATAACAGAAAGTCAACTAGAAAATTCAAAGAAAATTAGAATATAATTTTCAAATCTGCAAATACTGCTAATTGTATAAAACTCAAATACATTGAATTTTATATTTTTTAACATACTAGGGAATAACCTTCATAAAATTTAACCTGCACTTTTTTTTTTCTGGAGTTATAAGTCAGAAAATTTGCACTGCAAAATCTTATTTGTTTATTCTTTGGACTTGTACAGTAGACAAAAAATATAACTGAGAAAGTATGACAAATTATTACACTTGTGATTTGCTTTAGACTTCTACATACTATTTTATATACCAAGTCTTTAAACTACAATAACACGCAGCATAAAATTAAGAAGTGTATCCACCTAGCTAGTTCATACCCCTCTAATTTTCCTTAGTTGCACAGTTTTCTTAGTAAAATACGACAAAACATGTCACCAAATTAGATCCACACAAATTACATTAAGAAAGTGCTACCCTGTTAATTCCGTTTCATAACTGTGGTGAACCGACCACATGATTTTTCTGCCTTATTAAAACAGTGAGCAAAAAACTCGATTTCCCATAAATCTGTTCTACAAATCCCATAAATCCTCCAGGAAACCGGAAGCGTGATAACGCCAGCCATAAATATTGAAAAAGAAAACAAACTCTCTCTTTTCTGCCTCACTGCACAAAGGGAGCACATCGCTCCTGCTGAGCGCCCCCCCCCCCCTCCCTCCGCCGCTGCCGGAGAGGAGCGAGGAGGAGAGGGGGGAAACTGAACTGAGCTGTCAGCGCAGCCCCCTGAAGAAACTAAGCAGCTAGAGAGAAGGGAGCAGCCGCCGCGGAGAGCCGCCGGGCAGAACTGCTGACTCCTGCTACTCCAGAGAAAGAAGCCGTGAGCCGCCGCCGGCCGTGAGTTGCACAATCGCTGCCACCGCCGTGAGCCGCCGCCGCGAGCCAAAACTGAAAGAATCCAGAAAAAAAGCTGCAAGCTGCAGCAAGAAGAAGAAATTGCGACAAGAGGCCATTGGCTGCAGAAAGCCACGCCGCAGAAGGCCGCGTTGCCA